>CAUYQG010281207.1:0-32703 GCA_963574415.1 Tarsius wallacei | reverse complement strand
CTGTTTCCCGAAGAGGTTGCATTAGGTTGCATTCCCACCAGCCAGGTAGAAGTGTACCATTTTTTCCGCATCCTTGCCAGCATCTGTTGTTGTATGTTTTATTAATGGTGGTCATTCTTACTGGGGCTAGGTGGCATCTCAATGTAGTTTTGATTTGCATTTCTCTGATGATTAGTGAGGCTGAGCACTTTTTTATGTGTCTGTTGGCTGCCTGTATATCTTCTTATAGAATTTGTTTAACTCCATAGGTATTTAATTGAAGGTTGGAGCGGTGTGCATTACTATTGCAACTACAAATTAAGTGGCAACAATTAAGTGAAATTTAATTTAGAGGAATCAGTAACTATAGAATAAGTCTCCCGGAAACTATGGATGATAACATTGTGATATTATAGAAGAAAGGATGACAGATGCTTTATAGAACAAATATCAATGGCTTTTTACTTCGCCTTTAAAATAGAGACAAAAAACCTTTTAAGATCTTGTACATTTTTGAAAACATCTTTTAAACTAAGAGTGACCAGGTGACTAATTTCTGGCCCAAAAAAGGGAAGTAGAGATCAACAGATGCTGCGTCCATGGCTTTTTCTTATTATTTCCTAGAATTCTGGTGATAACTGACAGTTTAAACATCATTACTAAGGAAAGTGTAGCTAAAGGTAGAAGAAAACCAGCTCCTTAATGTTGTTATTAAGGCAGAATTCAGTCTGAGAGTCTCCACTGGTAGATTTATTTTTGCATGAGGTCAATAAATCTGTATTTACTTGAGCTACTGTAATCAGGCCTCTCTTATAAAATGCAACCCTTACCTAATAAATAAAAAAAAGGAAGCTTTAAGGGCAGTGTGAGCATCAAGGACAGAATCTATTTTCTCTGGATTTTAGACCCATGTTCAACATTAGTGAAAAATAAAAATAAAATAAATTTTGCACCAAAATGTATTTGGTAGTTTAACAGAAAATATTATTGGTAAAATGTAAAATCTATTATTATTATCATCATCATATTTTATTGTATTGTTCAAAATACTAATAGTTTGAAAATGTCAACTAGATCTATTAGTATCATTTAGAAACTTTCAGATTATTTTAAAAGAACATTTTAGCAGTATTTCTGCATTTTGCTCTTAATGTCCATCATAGTGGGTTCTACTTAGTCTGTTAACTAGTAATTATTTATTATTAATTTATCAGAAGCAATTTTGTCACTTCTAGGTTTCAATCCACTAATTCATGTATGTTCAATCTGTTCTGACAACTTTCCCTGAAAAATTGATACTCATAACTAAATATGCCCCTGCACGTTGTGGAAAGACACTCAATTTTTAGATGGTATAGGTGAGGTAGGGTTATAATCCAGGATTTAAAGAGCTTTCATATTCCTGAATTAAAAAAATATCAGAAACTCCATGCTCACCCTGGAAGATGAATCTCCTAATATGAAGTGGCTTCTATCCAGAAGAACTTGTTCATCAATCCCTAAATATCTTTTTCCCACATGGAACCTCTTACTCCATGCCAACAGCATTTCATCAGTAGTGAACAGAGAATCAAGCATGCATAAAACCCTCCCTTAATAGAAGAGCTGAAAAGAAAAGGATTTTTTTCAAGCTTTACTAAATAAAATAACAATGGGCATTGCCAAGTGAATGACATAATACATCTGACTTCTTTTAAGAGACCAAGTTAAAAAAATAAACATGTTCTCTCCTGGGTTCTTCACTTAATACCTCTCATCCTATCTTTGATATCCATCACTCATGAAGGACTTAGATGTTTGAAGTCTACCAAGAGTAGTAGCATTTATTCCAACTGTTCAAGGATATGTGTATTCAGATCTAGTTTCTCATAATAAGAAATATGCTTTAATCAGTAAAAGGATTATATGATTTCAACACTGGCAAGATTCTGCTTTCTATACAAAAACAAAAAAAACTAACCTAGTAACAACAACAAAAATCATGCAAATATTTTTTATTGTAGAATAAAATTATAATAGCTTAGCTTAATGAAGCAAACACTTTAATAAGACATACTAAATAAGATTATATCACTCAATGGCAGAGAAGAAAGCTGCTTAGAAAGACTTTGAAGTTCTAGTATTTTTTACAACTACTATAACTTGTTTAAGGAAAATAAAAATGGACAAATCATTAACGAATTTTACATAGGCATTCCCAACCTATCAAAAGGGATACAAATATGTTTTAAAATGCAATATAATATGTTTGGAGGATTTTTTAAAGTGACCATATGGTACAGTAATAGCACAAGGGAGAGATGGTTACTTCCCTGAGATGGTCAAGGAGTTAAAAAGGCTACATAGAGAATTCAATATTGAATTGCTTCTTGAAAATTGAATACGAATGCACTGTGTTGCAAAGACTAGCACCCCAAGCAGAAAAAGCAGCAATTCTGTGCTCTGCTTCCCAGAGGTAAACCGGCCATCAAAACTGCTTGTAAAGGTGATTGTAACATTTAATATTAATGTTTTAGTCTGCGAAGTTACCCTTGTCTAAAAAAAAATCTAATTTTCTGTCAAGAATTAACTTTGCTGAAAATAACTTTTATTTTGAATGCCATTAATATTTATTTTCCATAGTAATGGATAAAGTAATCAAAAGAACACAATGCTCCAAAAGTTTGTACAAGAGTTGACATAATTTCTTCATATACAGAAATATAACTTGTGTTGAATAATCATTTTTCCAAAGTATACATCAAATATACACAGTGAAACAATCTCCATGACAGCATGTCCATTTTCATTTGTTTTGCTTCAACTCTCTATATCCAAGATGTAAAACAGCACTGGGAACTTCATAGTTGACTAATAAATACCTGTTGAATGAAAAAATGAAAAAACAAGTAAATTTTCATTCTTAATCCTGGTAATTCATCTATAGCTTTCATATCTTAATTCTAATTGTTTCTAAAATGAATTTTCAAAATGTATCTACCAGGGTATAAAACTGGATAGTTAATAAGTTTTATTAGGGTAACAAGGTAAGGAACCAAGGTAAATAAAAATCTAAATAAGAAGGAAAAGGCCATGCAAACACTTCTGGAGAAACTATAGTTATAATTAATGAACAGAACATGTGCATAAGACAATCTAGAAACTATTAGCAAACATTCAGAATGTTCAGAATTA
The DNA here is from genome assembly GCA_963574415.1 of Tarsius wallacei. NCBI lineage: Eukaryota > Metazoa > Chordata > Mammalia > Primates > Tarsiidae > Tarsius > Tarsius wallacei. The sequence continues at coordinate 29,550 of CAUYQG010281207.1, read as the reverse complement.
ATATATTTATGACAACATACATAAATATGAATGGTATAAATGATAATAAGTCCATATTACAGGGGTATTTGGGTATAACATTAAATTTTCCCTAAAGAGGGTAGTATCTCCATTGATTTAAAGAAAACTTTGTTACTCTGTGATAGTCTAGAAAAATATTTAGCTCTTTGAAATATTCCTCTTTTCTCTTGAACTAAAATGTCTTATAAGGCAGGAAATAAAGATATAGAAGTGTATACATCAAATTTTAATTTTGTTTTGCCTTTTAAAAAAATCTTGGTTACTTCTTTCACTTCTGGGACCATAACTTTTCTATTTGAGTATTTTGTAAGTGAAGATAGGTAAAAAGTTAGTAAATGGAAAGCTAGATTGGTGTATAAAACTATTATTATTAAAATGTTTGTACTGAATATGCTCTGTAAGAAAACTTCAGTACACTCAACACATTCAGCTTTTTATCATCATTCTAAGAAAAGCTGAATCATTAAGGCATGAACAAATAATTGCTTAATCTAAAATATGAGCCTTTTAGAACATGCTTCTCTTTAAGCTTTGCCACCCCCCCATCCTTGGGGAGGTGAACCATCTCTCTCTCTCTCTCTCTCTCTCTCTCTCTCATCTACTTTCTAAATAAATCATATTTTCCAATCTAGAAAAAGATGAGTCTTTCATAAAAAAAATGAGTCTTTCAAGTAAATACATATATAAGGACAAGATGAATAACTAGAAACATCTTTAAAAAAAAGAAACCTTTAAAATACTTGCAAAATTCACTAAAGTAAAGCAATATCTTGAGTATTTATGTTTACAAGCAAGAAAGGAAGATTCCAAAATAACAGAATTTAAAAATCAAGAGAAAAACAGAGTCAAATCTGGTGTGAGAATATACTCAACATGATACATTTAGTTGCTCACTTTTTGCAGGTATCTAGAGTTATCTGGAACCACGATTTGACTCTTGGACAAACAACAGAAATGTAATCTTCAGAATATTATTTGCTATTGATTGATGGTAATTGTGTATATGCAGAGCAAGGGGAGAACTGTACCAGATTTTCAGAACACGTGAGGATTATGTTTTGCAAGTATCAAGTAATATACCTGCTTCCATTGTCACAGTCCTGAGAGTCCATTATTATGACTGGTAGTATAGCCTTGGATTCAGAATCAAATGCACTTCCACATGTATTTTGCATGTGTTCCTGTAGTTTACTACTAGTGAGAGAATGTTTCCTGTGGGAGTCAGTAGGGGAATGACTTAGAAGCCTGTACTTGACCTGTCTGAATTCGACTCTATGCATATGCCTTTCAGATTTCTTTTGTCCTGTATCTTTTGATGTAGTAAATCATAACTGCTACTATAACCCACTATTGAATCATGGGAGTCAATCTAGTTAATTAAGTAACTGAAGAGTAGTTTTGAAACTCCCATAAAAGTAAGGGAGTTATTGCTGTGACTGTTCTGCAAGAGTGTAGTGTGGCTGCCATGGGAGAAATGTAAATTCTATAAAATAGGTATTTGGAATGGGATATCAACACAGGGAACAAAGATGGATCTACGTAAGCATTACACACATTAGCACAGGTCTACAAAATTACTAAATACAAAAGAAAGGTGTCAACTATAATTTGGAATAAGCATATAGAACAAAAATGATCAAACGTCAAGAACTTGAGCTAACAGTATTTCAATCAGAAGATAGTATTTAAAATGAGTAAATTTAAAAAATTAAAAGCTCAAAGAATTAGAGATATAAAAAGAAAGAGATAACATTAAAAAATAGAAGATGTGAAAACAACTAAAATTGTATTTCTATAGAAGAAAAATGTAGAGTTTCAGATGTAAAATCCACTGGAGCAGCTTAATTTAAAAGTATGTGCAAAGTAAGATATGACTGATGAATTACAACAGAGTATTATAAAATGAAACATTTAAAATTGAAAAGATTGATGGTGATGAAGAGAAATTATGAGACCTGAAAGATAAGATAAATGTGTCAATATATGTATAAAAAAAGTTTTAGAAACTATATATAATATAGAACAAATGTAATATTTACAATTATATTTTAATAAGAAATTTCCAGAATTTGTAAAAGAGAGTAAGTAAATGTGACAAGTAAAGAATATAGTATAATTTAACAAAATATCAGAATTTGAAGTAAGGAACAATATTATTGTTTCTGAGACCAATACCGAGAAAATGTTGTGATCAAGACTCATCAATGTGTAAAGATAGGTGAAAAGTCTGGTATTTTACTCTACCTGCAAGTTAACAGTTGGTCTTCTAGTTTCTTGAGTGGTAGCAGAACACACAACAATTCTGGGTTAGAATAAAAGAAACTTACTTGTCACAACAGTAGCAGTAGCCAGAGCATCAGTATCTGTCTTCAAGCTTCAATTCACATAGGGTGACATGAAGAAGGTCAAGTGATGACTGCTTACATAATATTGTGTTACAAGAGAGAAGTACTATGTAGTAGAAATCAAGGAATAAGGAAGCCAAAATAAAAAAGCTATGATTAACCACAATGCCTTCAATGCAACTGTCTCCTGGCACCCAGAAAGCAGGGGGCAAACACTTAATGTTGTTGATTAGTAGAGGGAACCAAAACAAAAAAAAAAGGTTGATGATCTCCACTTTAACTTACACATTTCTCACAATTGCGTCAATATATACTTTTCATGAAAATGAACATTTTTTTATTTTAAAATTTATGTGGAAAAGCACAGAAGGCACAATTTGCTAAGACATTATTGAGGTAAAAAATGATCAAAGAGAGATGATCTTCTCTACTGAGTATCAAGATTCATTATACCATTATATTAATTAATTTATCAATCAAACTAGGGTGATATTAGAACAGAATAGAGGGTCCAGAATATAATACATTATTATTATCTATAGTCACCATGCTGTACAATAGATGTTTTTGAACATATTATTCCTGCCTAACTGAAATTTTACATCCTTTTATGAATACCTCCCCTAATGCCCAACATGCCATGCCCTGGTAAACACCATTCTACCCTCTACATTTAAAAGTTTAATTTTTTCAGAGTCTATATAAAAGTAAGATCATGTTGTATTTGCCTTTCTGTGCCTGGCTTATTTTATTTAATGTAATGTTCTCCAAGTTCATCCATATTGTCTTAAATGACAGTATTTATTTATTTTTTTAAAGCTGAATATTATTCCATTTTTTGTTTGTATAGCACATTTTCTTTAATCCATTTAATCCACACTTAGGTTGATTTCATATATTGGTTATTGTGAATAATGCTTCAATGAACATGGGAGTGCAAATATCTCTTCAATATATTGAGATTTCAAATACTTTGGATATATTCCCCATAGTAAAATTGCTGTTTCATATGGTAATTCTATTTCTAATTCTTTTTGGAATCTCCATACTGTTTTTCATAATGGCTGTACAAACTAATTGCACTAACTTGCAATCTCATCAACAGTTTGCAAGGGGTTTCTTGTCTCCATATCTTCTACATTTGCCTTTCATCTTTTGATAATAACCATTCTAAGGGCTGTGAAATGGTATCTCATTTTGGTTTTAATTTGGATTTCTCTGGTGATTAGTGATTTTGAGTATTTTTTTCTATACTTGGCCATTTGTATGTCTTCTTATGAGAAATGTCTGTTCAGATCCTGTGTGCATTTTTAAAATCAGCTTTTGTTTTGCTATTGAGTTGTTTGAGTTTCTATATGTTTTGAAGATTAATTCTTTATCTGATGTTTTATGGTTTGTAAATATTTCCTCCCATGTTGTAGGTTATCTTTTTTGATTGTTTTCTTTGCTGTGAAGAGTTTTTTAGTTTGATGTAATCCCATCCGTCTTTTTTATTGCTTTTGTTGACTGTATTTTGAGGTTCATATACAAATAATCGCTGCCCAGACTAATATCATGCAGCTTTCCTCCTATGTTTTCTTCTAGTAGTTTCATAGTTTCATTTAAGTCTTTAACCCATTTTGAGTTTATTTTTGTATATGATTTGAGATAAGGGATTAATTTCATTCTTCTGCATGTGGGTATCCTGTTGACCCCAACAATTTAATGAAGAGACTTTACTATCCTCACTGTGTGTTTTTGGCACATTTGCTGAAAATAAATTGATCATAAATTGATGAATTTATTTTAGGTTACTCTATCTTATTCCGTTGGTCTATAAGTCTATTTTTATTGGAATATTATGTTGTTTGTATTACTACAACTTTGTGGTATATGTTGAAGTGAGGTAGAAACATTCTTTAAAATAAATAATATATTTAGGATTAAAATAATATCAATTATTCTGACAATGTTATAAAACTAATAATCAATAACAGAGGAATTTTAGAGAATTTACAGATATATAAAAATTAAATGACATGTTTCCTAGCAACCAATGAGTCAATGAAGAGATTAAGAGAAAAATTTAAAAATCTCTTGAAGCAAACAAAAATGGAAACAAAACATATCAAAACTTATGGGATACAGCAAAAGTTGTCCTAAGAGAGAAATTTACTAACAATAAACATGTACGTTAAAGAAAGATCTCAGATAAACTACTTAATGTTACACCTCTAGGAACAGAAAAGCAAGAACAAACTAAGTCCACGTTTAGCAGAATAAATAAACTAATAAAGAACAGAGAAGAAATAAATTAGAAAACTAATTAAAAAGAATGAATAATTAAGTTTAAGAATTAGAAAACTAATTTAAAAGAACAATTAAGTTTAAGAATTGGTTTTTGGAAAACATCAGATTGTTTCCCATTCTGTGGGCTCTCTCTCCACTCTCTTGATGATTTACTTTGCTTGCTTTGCAGAAGGTTTTCAGTTTGATGAAATCCCACTTGTCAATCTTATCTCTTATGGTATGGCATTTGGGGTTTTAATTAGGAATTGGTTTCCAATTTCAATTTCCATAAGGGTGTCTCCTACATTTATTAAGGTTCTTATAGTCTGAGATTTTGCTTCTGGAATCTCTAACCTGTTCCATTGGTCTATATCCTTGTTCTTTTACCAAAACCAGGTTATTTTATTACTGTAGCCTTGTAATCAAGTTTAAAGTCTAGAAGTATGACACTTTTCGCTTTGTTTCTTCTGCTGATTATTCTATTGACTATTTACGGTCATTTACATTTCCATATGAATTTCTATATTGTCATTTCTAGGTCTGAGAAGAATGATAATTTAATGGATATTGCCTTAGATCTGTAGATTAGAAAACCTAAACAGACCAATAATGACTAAGGAAATTGAATCAATGTCTTAGATAGGATGAACATTCCAATAATGTTGATTCTTCCAATCCATGAACATGGAATATTTGCCAACTTATATCTGACAAAGAAATAACACTCAGGATTTACAAGGAACTGAAAAGAAAAATACAAACAGTCCTATTAAAAATTGGGTAAAAGATGTGAGTAGACACGTCTCAAAAGAAGACATACAGGCAGTCAACAGATTCATGAAAAAATGCTCAGTCTCATTAATCATCAAAGAATGCAAATTAAAACCACACTGAGATATTACCTAACCCCTGTCAGGATGGCCATCATCAATAATTCAAAAAACAACAGATGCTGGAGAGGATGAGGGGAAAAGGCAACACTTCTATACTGTTGGTGGTAGTGTAAACTAGGACAACCTCTGTGGAAAACAGTGTTTTGATTCCTAAAAGATCTAAAAATTGATCTTCCATATGACCCAGTCATCCCCCTCCCGGAACATACCTGGAGGAACTCAAATCACTCTTTGAAAAAGATACCTGCACACACATGTTTATTGTAGCATTATTCACAATAGCAAAAAATGGAATCAACTGTGCTGCCCATCAAAAATGGGCTGGATAAAAAAACAAGTATAGTACATATACACGATGGAATATTACACAGCCATACATAAGGACAAAATTATGAACTTCACAGCAGCTTGAATGGAGTTAGAGTCTGTAATACTCAGTGATCTATCACAGAAACAGAGAATTGAGTACCTCATGTTCTCACTTATAAGCGGATCCTGAACAATTACCATAATACTATAAGAAAGGGATTGGCAGTAGTGGGAAACTTCCAGAGCAGGGAATGGGGGACACACTTCATCAATAAGGGTACCTGATCCCAAACCAGGTGAAGTGGAGACCAAAGTGAGGGCCAAACTTTACCTGTACAATGATTATTTGTATATCTAATTCTGAATTATACCCCACAATCTTAAAATTTTAAAAAAAGAAAAGATAAAATTGGCAAACAGGTAGACCAAGAAAAAAGAGAAGTATTAAAAAAGTAAAATTAGCAGGACTCGGTGGCTCAGCCTGTAATCCCGCGCCTTTGGGAGGCTGAGGTGAGTTGATCGCCCAAGCCCGCAGGTTCGAGACCCGCCTGGGCAACTTGGCGAGACCTCATCTCTAAAATAAATAAATAAATAAAAATTAGCCAGGCGTGGTAGCACACGCCTGTAGTTCCAGCTACTTGGAAGGCTGAGGCGGAAGGATCGCCGGAGCCCAGCAGGTCGAGGCTGCGGTGGACCAGAGCGGCCACTGCACTCCAGTCTGGGCGGCAGAGTGAGACTCCAACTCAAAAAAATAAATTAAATTAAATTAAATTAAATTAAATTAAAAGTGAAATAAAACATATAGAAAGTGATACCAAAGAAACACAGAATTATAAAAGATTATTATGAACAACTGCACACCAACAAGTTGAATAAACTGTTAAATTTCTAGACACATACAACTTACCAACACTGAATCACAAATTAGAAAACCTAAACAAACCAATAATGACTAAGGAGATTGAATCAATCATTAAAGTCTCCCATCCAAATAAAAAAAAAAAGGAAAGAAAGAAAGAAAAATAAACACCCGGCATGTAATGATTTCACTGCTGAATTCTACCAGGCATTTAAGAAATAACTAATTCCAATCTTCAAACTCTTCTAAAAAATTGAAGAAGTAGGAATACTTCCAAAGTAATTTTATAAGGCCAGCATTACCCTGATTCCAAAGCCAGATGAGAATCCTACAAGAAAAGAAAACTACAGGCCAATAACCCTGATGAACATAATTGCAAAAATCCTCAGCAGAATACTAATGAACTGAATTTAGCAGCACATTAAAAGAATCATTCGCTATGTTTGAGTGGGATTTATCCTAGGGATAAATGGTTCATCATACAGAAATTTATAAATGTGATACAACACATAAAGGACAAAAACCATATAGTCATTTCAATAGATGCAGAAAAATAATTTGACAAAATTCAGCATCCTTTCATAGTAAAAACCCTCAACAAATTAGGTATAGAAGAAGTATACCTCAACACAATAAAGGATATATATGACAAATCCACAGATATTATTTTCAATAGTAAAATGTTGAAAGCTGTTTCTATAACATAGGAAATAAGACAGGGATGCTCACTTTCACCATTTCTATTCAACATAGTACTCCTAGTCAGAGCAATTATGCAAAATAAATAAATAAAAGACATCCAGATTGGAAATGAAGTTAAAGTGCTTCTGTTAACAGATAACATAACCTTATATAAAGAAAACTCTAGAGACTCCACCAAAAACAATTGTTAAAACCCATAACTGAATTCTATAAAATTGCAGAATATAAAATCAATATACAAAATCAGTAATGTTTCTATATACCAATAGCAAACTATCTGAAAAATAAATTTTTAAAAATCTCATTTTAGAAGCTACAAAAATATAAAATAAAATACTTTGGAATAAATTTGTCCAAGGAGGTAAAGACATGTACACTCAAAGCTATAAAACATTGAAGAAAGTAATTGAAAAATACACAAGTAAATGGAAACATATTCTATGTTTATGGATTGGAAGAATTAATATTGTAAAATGCCTATACCATCAAAAGCAATCTACAGATGCAATGCAATCCCTACAAAAATTCTGACGACAATTTTCACAAAATTAGAAAAAACAATTCTAAAATTTGTATGGAATTGCAAAAGACCCTGAGTAGCCAAAGAATTCTTAAGCAAAAGAATAAACCTGGAGGCATTACTCTTCCTGCCTTTAAAATAAAATGTGTCTAATATTGAAACCTAATTTCAGTACAGAAGCTTTTGAAGATCTTTATCTTCTGTATGTGGGATGGTGGTGGGGTTGCTAGGTGGAGTAAGCTGACACATATTGTTACCAGCTGTCATGATACTATTAATTCTCAGACTGCAGGGATTAAAGTTTCACACAGAGCTCAGATCTGGATAAATAAAAATGAAGTCCATTTCTAGACATATGATAGTGTAACCACAAAATACCAAAGATGAAGAGAAAATATTGGAACCTAATGGAAAGAAAAGATCTAGTTCCCAGAATGGATAAACAACTTGACTAAAATAGGATTTCTTTGTAGAAACAGACATAATGATACAATAGCTTCAATACAATTATATTGTCAATAAATAATTCTGTTACCTGCTAAACTATTCTTCAAGACTAATAATAATGAAATAAAAATTTTTTAAAATCAAACTTTAAAACAAAATTTCTCTGCAAGAATCATTTTAAAAATATTCTTCCAACAGAAATTAAATTCATAAGGGAAAGATGAAAATGCAAAGATTAATGTTGTCATATTATTTTTAATTATAAATATGTTTTATTATTTGTTTGGAGCATTTCATACTTTAAAAAATATATCTAAACATGATAGCTTTGTTCAGTATCAAAAGTAGCATATTTTGAATTCATATTATTAAGCAATTGATAAAAATGATATAGTTACAATTCTTAACAAGCAAGAAAAGTAGAGTTTTAAAATTTTATTCATACCATGTATCTCTACTTCTAGAGAAAGACCTTAAAGCAAAAACAAAAAAAGAAATATCGATTCATACCATCTGCTAGAATGTCAGTCAAATGAAGAATTTCAGCATTCTATTTTTTACTAACTTTTAGGAAAGAAGATATTGATTTTTTTCATTTTTACCAAATAAATGGCAAAAGTAGTTTCTTTAAAACATTTATTTTATTCTATTTAGCAGAATAATTTAAAAAAAGAAAAAATATAATATAAAACAGTCTTCTTTCTTTTTTATCATATGTGAAAATACTTTTTCTGAATGTAGTAGTAAAGAATCACAGCAGGAATGAAAACTAAATCATTAAAGGGAGACAATAGTGAAGTCTCAAGGGTGGTGAAGTATGTCTGTGGGGTAAGTTTATTTTTTATTATTAGTTTTTAATTATTAAGGTATCACATCTTATGTTGTCTTTTGTCCATGATATTACATGGAAATACTCAAATGAGCTAAAGTAATATGGGATTATGTCAGTGAGTTTTTCGATAACACAGTACTTAAGGATCAATCTACATTCTGTAGATGTAGGCCCTTAAATCTTTAATAAAGTATACTAGCAACACTGTCATAACAGGACTGCATGTGAAATCAGTTCACACTAGATGGCAATGTTTCCTAATAAGGAACTTCAAATTTTGTGTACATAAAGTAGCACTTTTTCTATTATCAGCTATATGTTTCACCTTTCTCCTTTCCAACATCCATTTTCACTTCTGGTTTGCTAAAATTTTATTGTTCCATGTTTTGATGACCAGAATCTACCTATATTGATTTTCCTGCTTCATTGTTTGCTCCTTCATGTTGAATCTCCTTTGTCCACAAGGTGATAAATTGTGAAAGTTGCAGAAAGAAATTTTGCAGGATATTAGAAGCCTATAGGATAGGGACAATGGGTGGGCATGATAGAAATGAATTATGATATTGAGACATGAACCCAGATATTGGGAAGTCAGCAGCCCACTGTGCAGTGTGAAAGATATAAGGTAAACTGGAGTTTGGTTCTATTGCCTATTTTTAAAAAATGCTTTAAATAGTTGAATTTATTTTGCTTTCTAGGTAAAGTCAAAAGATTTTTGTTTCATCTTTAAACTTATCTGCTGTTTTAAACACAGTCAATTGCAATACTATATATTTTGAGCTTTTAAAACATTATTAAAATATTAGCAAAAATTTGTCAGCAAATGCAACTTGTTTTGTTTGTGTGTTTGTTTTTTAACTTGGTTTTGGCATCTCTGTCTACTGAGAGGATATAAATTCTGACCCTGCCCTGATAGGGCTCCATAAGAGGTAGTTGTGGATGTTTACAACATGCCTTTCACCAGATATTTCTTGGTCCTGATGGATGACCTAGCGTTTAAGTATCTGACCCATGAGAAGGATTCCCTTTTCACAGCAAGCTTGTTTATACCGGTAGACACTTGTGTGGCTTTTGTCTGACCTGTATTCAATTTCATCTTATCAAGATAGCTACTTTCTCGCAGAGCCCTGACAGGGAGGAGAGTTAGGGTTAGGTGTATCAGTCAAGTGAATCACAATAAGGAGGCAGCACAACAAAAGACATAAAGTGGCAGAAGCATTTTATTACTCATAGATCCATGAGAGAAGGGGTTGCCCACTAGGCTGACTGGAAGTCTGGGGACAGTAGGGTACTTAAACAGCAGGTGGGTTAAGAGAGAGAGAGAGAGAGCAAGAAAGCATGTGCGAGAGAGAGTGGGAGAGGGAGCCAGCGAGAGACAGAGAAAGACTCTGGTGTTGACTATTAGTTTTAATTATGGTCTACAGCTGTGGGATATTCTGGGTTTGGGGTCAGTGAGATGAGGAATAAGAGGCTGTCTCTCAGTCAACCACACAAGGAAGGCAAGTTTAAACTAGGCCGAAGGTGATAGAATACATACTACTGGGTTTCAAATTACTTGTCAGGTCTAAAAATGTATGCCAAGGCAGCAACTATGTCAAGCAAAATTATGATGCAACTATGATATATGTATGAGTTTTTTACCATCCATAGTGGTGCAACAAACAAAAATGGCAATTTTTATCTCATTTAAAATATCTATGCCAACATGCTGTTTCTGTATTAATAATTATCTGTGGTATAAAATTAAATCTGCTTCATCTCATTGCTTATTTATGCCTTATGTAAGCCACCTAGTAAGATAATATTGTCATAGAAGCAGAAATAAAGACAGAGGGTCATTGATATCAGAGCTAATGCAACTATGATAGGTAATTCATGTGTTAAAAATAGGATGAGATTGAAGAGCTGGGTTATAAATGTGTTTTATTTTTGTAATTCATTTTTGTTATAGCGATCATTAACTTACTGCTGAATATTGACCAGACGCTATGTAATGCTAACTGCTTCATCACATTTAATTCTTATAGCGATCGTACTCCACTATTCTATCTGTGGGGGAAGGTAGTCAGCTAAAAGAGCCTTGGTGATGTTGCCCAAAATTCAAAGTAGATTTTGTTAGGTCAAGAAAACAAGTGGATAGGAAAAGAGAGATAGGAGACAGGGGGCTCAACAGCAACACAGATTTATTCTAAGGAGGAGAACCTGCAGAGGGGACTCCAGAAAACTGAAGCCCACTACTGCTTATGGATTAGGGCAGTTATAGGGTTTGTGGGGGGTGGGGGGCGCAGTGTTTGCAGTTGGTATTGTTAGGGGATAACTAAGTCTTGTGGTTAAATAAGTTGAGAGGAAGTCTTGCAGTTAGGCTAGATGTTAGATTGGATGCATTGCAGCCTAGCCTAGTTGATAATTTCCTAATTTCCATCCCAGGGCAGCTAGCAAAGTGGCAGGGGTGTCTAAGGTGGCATTGTCTGGGCTAACAGTCTTGCCTTTTTGTTTAGATAGATAGATAGGAGAGGAGGGTGCATAGGCATGGGGAGAGGGGTGTCATTGGTCATCTGGCTACTTCTTGCTGAGGTAGGATGTTGGATTTTGGGTTAAAGTTGTGTGGTGCCCTCCTCAGAGTTGATACTACATTCTCACTGGTATTGAAGGTTATAAAATCTGTACTGGTGATAGAATGTTATTGACAGATTTTTCTGTGCTAGCTTGAATGAAGGCATTTATTCATTGGGAGAGAAAATGGGCAATAAAGTTAATCAGACAAGGTCTAATAGTGAGTAACTGAAGGATGAGGAATAGAGGTTTGAGAAATGGGATTATTTAAGGCATTCAGGTAGAGAGGGATGACTCAGTCCACCATGAGGTGGAAGCCTGCTGTTTGAATTCTGTTGCCCAGTTTTGAAGTTTATGGACTGTATATCTGATTTATTAACAGAAAGCAATATTGTTTTTGGAGATTTACATAGATACTCCTTTATTTTTGCTGTTAGGAGGTTAAGCATTTTCTTATTTTGGAGCATTACCCTTGCTAATGAATTTAATTGTAAATGCTTAATCCTGCTAGTAAGAGCAGGAGTTGAATTGTCCTTTTGGATTTAATTTTAGAGGAAAAGATTGAAGCTGATAGAGGAAGTTGAATAATCTGATTATCAGATAGAATACTGATGTTTGGCAATTGATGTATTAAAGTACAAATGTCTGACCAATTGGCGGGTAGACAGAGATAGGAACAAGTGCCGTACAGGAAGAAAATTCCTGGGGTTGAAAGACAAAACGTATAGTTAATGGAGGTTAACTATGTGCCTTCATCTTTTTTATATTTTTAAATGGAATATTTATCTGGAAGTATAGCTCTGGTAAGGGCCTGAAAGCATATGTTAGTAGGAGAGATTGTGAACTCAGATTGGTTTTATAAAGATAAGAAGGAATTAGAGTTATTAATAACTAGTGGTTGTGAAGTATTGAATTGTGAGAGATTGAGAAATGTATAGACTGATGTGTTAGCAGGTTTTTTCCAGGGCATTCCCTGAGCAAATATACCTGGTAGTCAACAGTGTCCGAAAGATGGCACAGGAACAGTTTGATAATTTTCTATGGCAATGGATGGAGGGCCAGAAAACTGTAAAAGATATGTTCAGACTTTGAGGTGTTAGGATTGGTGGTCTCGTAAAGGTTGAAGAGTGAGTATATATTGGCAAAGCTTAAGGGGAAGAGTATTTAAAAAAGACTCATGAGAGGAATTAGGGAAAGAGCACTGGAGACAAAGAGGTATTTGGGTTGTTGGTAAGGTTTGAGAGGTAATGGGTTTCCAGATTGGAGGTTTAGGGATTTGGGGTTAAAAAAAAAAAAAGGATTAGGAAAAGTCACAGTTTTTGAATGTGTTGTCTAAAATAAAGGCACATACTTGATAGGGTGACTGCCTCTTTGTAGGTTCTGGAATGGGTTATTAGCTGATTAAGGTCACTAAAAGGTTTCAAAAGAGAATTTATTTGAAATGGAATACGTAAATTTATGTTAGTTTGTGCTTAAATGCCTAGGTTGGCCAGAATGGCTGTAAACTATTAGGATTGGGTTGACAGATAAATTTAGTAGTTAGCGTTAAATGGAAGCTATGTGTTGTGTAAGAATTGGTGTGTGAGATTGATGAAAGGAGTCTAACTGTTAGAGGACAATGTAAGTGGGAATGAGATGTATAAGAGGCTAATGTATGCGAGGGTTGAGGTTTATGTTGTGATAAGGAAGTTGTAAAGTAAAATGAATGTTAGGAAGAAGTGCCAAGTGATAAGACTGGAGGAGAAATTATATAGGTCTTCTTATAACTAAAGATTAGTAATTGTTGAAAGTAGTTGGTTTAGTGAGGTAAGGGATTATTAAGGGGGTAAAAGACAAGGTTAGAGTGAGAGATATATAAGAAATTGTTGAAGGTGGGCTTTATTAGCTTTGGAAAGTAGGAAAGTTTGTAGGGTGTTACAGGGTGGAGGTTTTTGACAAAAATATCTGGAGAGATATATATATAACTTTGGCTGTCGTGAGTGTGAAAAGAAGACACGTGTATTAGTAGAGTATTAGTTTTAGTGTTTTGGTTGTGAGTATCGTGGCATACTAAGCTCCATATTATAGTAGTGACTACTGGTAGTATTATTAAAAGAACATCCATATGTATGGAGTTAATAAGGGCTCTTTTTGGTATATGACTTAGGATATTTTAGAAGTTTAGGAACTTTTGTTAGTTGAAGAGAGGCAGGTTCTGCGAGAAAGGAAGTACACTTAAGAGGCTTTGGTGTGAATGGAGGCATGTGAAGTGTAGGATTGGGGGCCCTTTTAAATTTTGAATTGTGTGTTTAGGGTGTAAGACCCGTAACTTTGGCTGTTGTGGGTGTGGAATAGGAGACAGTTATGTGTTGGTAGAGTGCTAGTTTTACTGCTTTTGTTGTGAATATAGTGGCAGTGTCTAGAAGTTGGAGGCATGACAGCCAGTCTTGGATGACAGAGTTGAGTTGTTCTGACAGATATGGTATGGCCCATGGAGTATTGCCATAGGACTGACATAGAAGTCTAAGGACAATGTTGTATTCTGTGTGAATATTTAAGGTAGAAAGTTTGGTGGATTTGGCAGTTTTAGAGCTGGGACCCTTAGGAGGGCCTCTTTTAGTTTGTAAAAATGAGAATTAATTGGATATGAGAGGTTTAAAGTCTTGTGGATAGGGCCTTGTGAAGCTAAATAGTCTTAGCTAACAGACTAAAATTAGGTAGCCATAATTGAAAATATTTTGCGAGGCTTAAGAAAGAAAGGAGATGCCTTTTAGTGGCGGGTATAGGCATGTCTTGAATGAGGTATTTTGTGTGCGGAGGAATGTCTTGGATTGTATGAATTATAGCGAGTCTGAGATAGGTTACTTTTGTTTTAAGCAATTTGAGCTTTAATGGGAGAGACTTGATATTTATGTTTTTCCAGAGAGTTGAGTAATTGAGCGATATGTTGAATATAAAGATTATATGAGGGGCTGCATAGGAGAAGATTATTAACATATTGTTGATGGATACTGGGGGTTGAGTTTAAATTAAATAGATCTTGAGAAAGGGCTTGCCCAAAGATGTGAGAATTGTCCTTGAAGCCTTGGGGCAGGACTGTCCAGGTTAATTGGGTTGAGTTTTGAGTCAGGGACTACTTAGGTGAAGGCGAAGAGATTTTGGCACGTTGTAGTAAGGAGAAGGATGAAGAAGTTGTCTTTTAAGTCTAAGATGGAGAAGTGGTTGGTGGTAGATGGGATGTGAGAAAGCACAGTGTAGGAGTTTGGAATGATGAAATGGATAGGAATGATGGCCTGATTAACAATGGATAGGTCTTGAGTAATCTGGCTTGAATTATCAATTTTTTGTTTTTGTTTTGAGTTGGAATCTCACTCTGTCACCCAGGTTGGAGTGCAATGGCACCCTCACAGCCACCCCAGCATCAACCTGCTGGGCTCTGGCGATCCTTCCACCTCAGCCTTCCAAGTAGCCAGAACTACAGGCGTGTGCTACCACGCCTGGCTAATTTTTTATTTGTTGTAGAGATGATGTCTCGCCAAATTGCCGGGGCTTGTCTCCAACCACAGGTTCAGGCAATCCACTCACCCCGGACTTCCAAAGTGCTAGGATTATAGACTGAGCCACCGAGCCCGACCTGTTTTCCTGTTTTGTTTTTTTTTTCTTTTTTTTTTGACCCCTAGCATGGGAGGGAGGAGAGTTGGTTGGTTTTAAGATACCTGCATGGAGCAATTTGGAGATAATGAGTGGTTAAGGTAGGATGAGAGGTTTTGTAGATTGATGATGATGGCGGTATGATGGTGTGCAATGCTGGGTGTGGAAATGTCCCAAACTATAAGATTTATAAGGGAAGGAGGGAGGAAAGAGAGGATATGGAGGAGTGGGGAGAGTCATCTGGGTGGCAAAATAAAATGAAGGGAGTGGAATTATAAGGGGGTTGTAAGGGGTGAAGGGAAGCTTGAAATTTTGTGAGAATATCCCTACCTAGTATAGGTGTGGGGCATTGTGGAATAACTAAAAAAGAATGAGTAAAGGATGTGCTGAATAGAAAGCAGAGTAGCAGCTTGGTCATTCTAGGACTGAAAGATATTTTATCTACTTTGACAATAGAAATAGAGGAGTTAAGGAGGTGCCCTGGGTATTTTGACAAGACTGAGTTCGAAGTTCCTATGTTCAATAAGAAAGAGACAGATTTATCAGATACTGACGGTGTTACCTTAGGTTTTTTGATGGTGCTGATGATGCTGATGGTGAGGACAGTGGAGTTGGTAGACCCTGGGCCCCATCAGTCTTCAGTAGCCAAGCCAAACAATTCAGCCAGTCCTGACAGTGGGTGGGGGTTTGTTGAAGATTGGAAGGTTTTTGGGGGGAGCTCTTGGAACCCTGTTGAAGGGCTGTTGCCAGTAGTTGGTGGCTGTTTTGATTTCTTTTTAGTTTTTCAGCTTTTTGTTCCTTATCTCTATTGCTAAAAACCTTAAAGCAGTTTTGATAAGATTCTGACATGAAGTTTGGGGACCATTCTCTAATCTTTATGTGTGTCTGGGGCTGATTGAGAGATAAAACGAAGGTGTAAGTAAATTTTACCTTTATTAGAATTTGGGGTAAAAGTAATATATTTGAACATGAACTCTGAGAGACAGGAGAAAAAAAGAGCAGGGTTTTTGTCAAGACCTTGAGCAATTTCTTTGATTTTTCACAATTAATTAATATTTCATAATTAATGGATATTAATAGTCATATTAATATCCATTTCAGTTATAAGCAAGTTATTATATGACCCCTTTTTGTCTATCTGGAGAGTTGATTTGATATTCCCAGGAAGGCTCTGTGCAGAGCATTGCCATGGTGCCTATGGGATTATGAGCTGGTAGAGAGTGTTGGCATGAGATTGAGCTGCTGCCCGGATGCATTTCTACTCTTTTGGAAGAAGGGAGGAGGAAAGAATAACATACAGATAATGCCAGGTGAAGTTATAGGACTGGGTGATGGAATTTTTTTATGGTAAAGGAGCTTAGGCATTTTTTAATTTGAGAGAGGTTGTTCAGGGAAAAAGGAACATGAATCCATACTATGCCTTCTGCCCTGGCCACCTCTTCTATAAGAAGGACAGGAGTGGAACTTTGAAGATGACTGGGGGATGGAGGATTTTGGGTATGAGAGTGAGAGAGAGGGAGAGGGAAAGGGAAGGAAGAGGTTTTGAATAAGGAGCATTTGAAAAGGATTATAGGTATGATAGAGGGGTTGGATTGGAGATAGAGGGAAGCTTGAGCATAGGGGACCTCAGACCATTTTCCATTGCATTGGAGTTAATTGTTGAGATTATGGAGAATTTGGAAGTCAAATTTTAAAGGATATGGAGAATTTGGAAGTTAAAGGTTTCATTTTTGAGCCATTGATTGTTGTTGTTCAATTGATATTGGGGTCAAGTTGTATTACAGAAGAAAATGAAATGCTTTAGCCCTAGAGTAAGTCTTAAATTTTGAGACATTTGAGGGATGCTTTGGTCTTAAAGTAAGACCTACATTTTTGAGGTTGCGAAGGAGACACTCAAGAGAAGTGTCTCGGGGAGTTTTAGAGGAGACAACCCATATTGGAGAAATTTGGAAGGGTGAGCAATTCTATCCCCAGGAGCTTCTGGAGCCCCTAGAGTGAGAAACAGTGGAAGGATGGGGCATCCCTATAGACTTCCACTGTTTCCAAGATTCTATTAGGTGGTGTGGTGGCCACTTTAAGGGAATTCCCCCAAACGGTGACCAGAGTCACCACCTGGTGGTGACCAGAAGAGACCTCTCACCCAGCTCCAGGATTTTGTGCAGTGGTGGAGACTTGTCCGCAAAATGCAAGAGACAGGGATCTGGCATCAGAGAAATGAAACCCTCACCCACTGATTAGTGGTCAGTGTTAGATGACGTGTTTGGCAATGGAGAAGGTCCTACTGGAGCCACCTGAGCTGGGGAGAGGGAGAGGAGGAAAGGGGTGAGAGAAGAGAGAGGGTAAGGGAGAACGGATGGAGGAGAACAGGGCTAGGCATGGGAACAACTTAGGAGTTGGCTCCTAGTGGGACCAAAACGTTCCTGGGTTTTGGCGTCTAATGTTCAGTCAAGAAAACAAGTCGGCAGGAAAAGAAGGATGGGAGACAGGTGGCTCAACAGCAACACAGGTTTATTCTAAGGAGGAGAACCTGCAGAGGGGACTCCAGAAAACTGAAGTCTGCTGCTGCTTGCAGGCTAGGGCAGTTATGGGGCTTGGGAGAAAAATGTTTGTGTTGGCATTTCTGGGGGTAACTAAGGCTTGTGGTTAAGTAAGTTGAAATAAAGTGTTGTGGTTAGGCTAGGTGTTAGACAGGATGCATTGCAGCCTAGCCTAAGTTGATAATTTTCCTTCCTGGGGCAGCTAGCAAAATGGCAGGGGTGTCTAAGATGGCTCTACCCAGGCTAACACATTTATTATTCAATTGACTGATATGATAATACAAAAAATAAAAATAACCCAAAACAAAAAAAGAAAAACCTTAAGTAATATATTCAATGGATAAAGTTAAAACCACCAGTAAAATCATTATAATATAGTGGGAGTATTTAGAAAAAAAAAGTTTAGGGAAATGATTATATTATACTAGTGGTAGAGTATTCCCTACAGATAAGTATCAAAAATTGTATCTTTCTTACTTGGTAGCGAAATAATTTATTTGATTTACCAATCATACTGCCTCAGCTATTAGGAGAACCTTTCTGGGTCACTATTCTTCATGAGAATGAGAAGGAGTATTTGATAACGTCTCATTTAAAGAGCTGGATATTTGCAGCCTTCTTTTTTTAACTAATACAGGTTTGGGATCCAAGGGATTGACTTATGAGTTTAACATTAGAGCTCTTTGTTAGACTACTTGTTTTGAGATTTCTTTGAAAACAAATTTACATTTGATTCATTTTAAAAAATTACTGAATCCAGATCATGTATTGCATAATGGTCCTTGACTAGAACAAATACTGATTTTGCTGCATTCAGTTAAAGAGCCTTTTCACCCTTCTTTTGTTTAACTTTTTTTTAGCTGTAATAATCTTCTTGCCTTTTAGGTGTGGGTTGAGGGAAAAACAGGAATACACAGGTTCTGGATTCTGTAGTGTGATTCAACTCCTCGTGCAACTTACTTTTCCCTTTAACACCCGTTTCAGGCTTGTTTCCAAAATTCTATTTTCAAAGTATGATGTAATACTGTGATACACTTTAATGACTGTTCTGATAATCAGATAATCTCATTAAAGACTTGCCTAATCGTTATTCCTTCATAAGTTTTTAATCTCTTCTGAATCTCAGTAACAAGTATTTTTTAAAGAGATTTTTATTTATCATTCTAAAAATGAGGTTTGCCATATATTCCATAAAGTCACCCTTTTGCCATAGGTATCTCCAACATATCTAGAGAGTTGCTTGCTCGGCATATGGATCAGTGGAGTTTGTTTTCTTGTCCTTGACAATACTCAAGGATAGTAACTTTTGGATAACTTGGTAAGTGAATAGGCAAAGCATTCTTAAGTTTGAGCTGTATTCCACCTTCAAAAAAAAAAAAAAAAAAAGGCCAAGAGCAAAAGGGACTTGTCAGTGAAAGTTGTTCCCTAGCTCCAACACATTTTTTACATTCTGGTTCTTAGGTTCCAATTCTTTACTTATCAATTGACCTTCACATTTAAGAGGTGATAAGTGCAACTAAGGAGTCATTATATGTGTTGGGGATTAAGCTATTGTCTCACAGTTCCATAACCACCTTTTAAAAAAATGTCAGTTTCACCTTAGTCTACATTGAATTTTTTTATTAGTCTAATTTTTTATAGTTTAACAAATATAAAATTACTATTCAATAAATATAATAAAATGTAACAGAATAAAAAAAACAGATTTTAAAACTGCCCGGTATTCTCTGAAAGTGTACATATAGGTGATTAATATGGAAAATCACATCACGCTCCCAACATTTTGTCATTCCACAAGGATAACAGCTAAACAAAAAGTGGAGCATGAAATAGTGATTTTTCTATATTAACTGCTATACAAACACTGTTTACTTTAAATTTTATCATTGGTTGAAATCATAACTGAATTGATGAACAGCTTTTGGTTTGGTTTGTGATTCTTTGATTACTAATGATAGACATATTTTTGATATATTTATTGGGTTTTTTTCATTCTTTCTTTTATCCCTTACCTTTTTATAGTCTAGTTTATGGTACTAAAAACTCAGACTCAAACTGAATTTTTTTACCCTACTGTCTCCATGGTGGTTTTCATCAATAGGGAATGCAAGTGAGAGGCTATGATGGCGAAGGTAGTAGTTGAAGTAATTGATTCTTCCTTTTGATGGTTTTTCACCAGGCAACATTTTGCTCCAATTTCTACTTATTTTCTACCCTTCCCAAATCAGATTACTTATGTCCCCTAAAAAAATAAGAGGCCCAGCTGAACTTGATACATATCTGAATCTTAGCTTCAAAGAGACTGCCTTCCGACCTCCAGATTTTAGGGTTAGAGTTAGGGTTAGGTACCAGAACAAAGCACCAGCTCTTCCTCAGAGATTAGAGTTCCCCTCCTCTTGCAAGCTTCTGGGTTTAAGTAATCACAAAGTATTCCTTTGTTCTTCTAGACCTACCGGTTGGTGGTGGCTCCTACCTGCACTTATTAGTTACATGAAAATAAAATAATAAGAATCTTATTTTTTCTTTGAAATACCTGTCTATTGGTTCCTTATAATAAGTCTTCTCTAATAAAATAACTTAAGTGTGTTATTTTGTTTTGCTTTTCCCTGACAGGACCCAGGGACACAGAAACCACTAATCACATTTTGAAGTTTTGTGGTTTTGCTTTATTTTATTTTTTTGAACTCCAGTTAGCCAAATAACTGCAAGAAGCTCAGAATTATATTAGTACAATTGTAAAACTCTGAAATTCTTCCAATGCCCTGATGTTAGGAGTTTGAGTTTTTCTTCTTTAAGTCAACTGGTGCCATTAGAACAAGTCACTTTTTCCTATGCTTTTCAAGCTTTTTTTATGCCAGCAACAGCTTGATTCTCCAAAACCTTTACTTCATGCCTAGGCACAGGTAAATTTTAGTTTTATATCCTGTCAGTGCACACCATGTGCTACCATAGTCCCAGTTCATAATATTGGCTAGATTTTTTACTTCCTTTAATCTTATGCAAACTAGAAGATCAATTATTTATTTCCCAATTTCCCAGAGGATTTGTTAATTTTAGCCTTATATCAATTAAGATTCTTACTTACCAGCAGTGGTAATAAATTCAGATTGCTTTTTGAAACAGGAAATTAGTTAAAATAACATTATTTCACAAAATATCCAGATACAGTGGACAAATCCCATATTCAGAATGTGGGAATGAGAAAAGAGATTATAAAGGCTGAATTAAAATTTAAATTATGCAACAGATAAAAACATATTTAAAAAAAACAATGAGTTGTTTCTACTGGCAGCTGGATGCTGCAGGATCTGCCTCTAATACTCTAGTAATGATTCCATGACTGGTATCATATCAATTATCCTCTAATTGCAAGGTTAGTACTTCTGTCACTATCACCAAATTTTAAAAATTAGCTGCCTGGATCAGATTACTCAAGCAAAAGCCATCAGTCCATGTCTCAGTTTAAAGAGGAGCAGGTATTTTCAGCCCTAAGAGTAGTATGTTCACTTGGGTTCTAGACCAACGTGGGCAACTTGGCGAGACCTCATGGCTGCAATAAATCAAAAATTAGCCAGGCGTGGTAGTACGCGCCTGTAGTTCCAGCTATTTGGAAGGCTGAGGCAGAAGGATTGCCAGAGCCCAGCAGGTTGATGCTAGGGTGGTGGTGAGTGTGTCACTGCACTCCAGCCTGGGTGACAGAGTAAGACTCCAACTCAAACAAACAAACAAACCACCAAACAAAAAGAATAGTATGTTCAGTAGGCTGAGACTATGGTAGCACATGGTGTGCACTGACAGAATATAAAATTAAAATTTAACCATGACTAGGCATGAAGTAAATGTTTTGGAGAATCAGGTTGTTGCTGACATAAGAAAGCATGAAAAACCTAAGGACAAGTGACTGCCTCTAATGGCATCAGTTAACTTAAAGAAATCTGCCAAAATTAAAACTAAAATAGAAATTAACCAATTCTAAGAAGAAAGTTCAGTTGTTAAGCAACCAAATAATAAATAAGACTCACACCTAACCTACAGTACTTTGCCTTCCACTGACTTCCAAATCAGAGACCATTCTTCAACAGGAACACCACTGGACTATTAAAATGCCCTCTCATGTTTACATTTGTTATAATATTCAATAATATTCTCTTAATATTCTTTGAAAACATGCAGTCCTCAGTTGTAATAATTTTGTGAACATGGAACTTAGATCTTCTGAAACTATGCATTGTAATTTTGCTTTGCTATTTAAGAGTGTTCTTATCTGATTTAAACTATTTTCATGATGCTGTGAGTCTCTACTAAAGTTAATCTTACATGTAAACTGGGACACTCAAAGCTCTAGCACTGTGATTATGTTCATGGAATATGGAGTCAGACTGCAGTCCTTTGATCTCCATTTTCATAATTTACTAAGTGTTCACAATTTGGCAATCTTTCTCACTTGAAAATTGGGATATTTATTGAGACTTTGTTATATGGATATACATCATTCCATATATTTACTAAGCTTAACTTAAAACTGAGTATTTAGTAAAAGTTATTAACAGTTTTATGTCATTTAAAAGTTGTTTGAACTCTCTAAAATTTTAAAAATACCGCCACTCCCACAGTAGGACCCCTCCATGTCTTATTAATAAATCAATTAACTATACTCATATTAAACATAATCCAAGTCTTATTTTTCCCTACAAAGATTCAGTCCTCCTTTCCTTTTCTTGTTTTATTTTAAAAATTAGTTCAGTATTTTATTTGTTTTACACTAATTACATGACTGTCATAAAATAATGAAAACAAAAACAAGGATGCTCTCGTCAAGTACTTTACATCCTGGTGAGAGAGTAAGGATAAAATATCCCTGATTTCCATGTAATGGAATATATATAACATGGCAAATATTCAGAGTGCTGTAGAGCACAGAAGAGGAACGCTTAAATCACCCAGATATTCTTAGAAAGCACTAAGAGCAGTCATGAGCTGAGACGTGAAGAAAGAGAACTATAAAGGTTAAAGAAAAATGTGGAGCTGGCATTTCCGTCAAAGGAAACTGTATGAATAAAAGAATAGAACTGTGAAATGATATATTGTGTGAAGCATTTTGTAAGAACTTTGTGGTGTAAAAAAAAGCAAGAAGTGAAGCAGGTCTATAAAAAGAGGCCAATTCATGGAAAGGCTTATGCATCATGTTTATGAATTTAGACTTAATCGTCTAGCTGATAAGGAGAAAGTGAAGAATTTAAGTTGGAAAGTGAGTGACACAAATTTTGATTTCAAAATAGTCATCCATACCAAAAAGACTAGCATGAGTAAGCTAGCTCAGTTACCTATTATCTGAAGGATATTGAAAAATTTGCTTAAATTCCCTGAACTTCAGATTCTTTAGTGCTGTAAATGAGGTACACAGTTTTACTAAAGTGTAACCTTCTCAATTAAGACAATAATTTATTTAGTATAAGGTCCCACAGATATTTAGATTTGTACTGTGGCAGCAAATTTTGATCAAAAGATATATGGAATCAACACATGAACATGATAATTGCACAACACAGTCAGAATTCAGAAATACAGCAATAGCAGCTGCACAGTCCCAAAATGAGGGAATGTTCTATTGTAAGTGTCATAACAGATGAGCAAGAGGATGCTCTCAGGTTGAAATTTGACTATATGATGATAATTCCACTATAGGATGCCATTGAAGAGTCTTACAGCAGTTGTGGAAAGATGGGTCATGCATAGAGAAAAGAAAGAGATATTAAAAATAATAACAAGGATAACACTGTGATCACAGTTTGGGATACAAAGAAAATCCAGATAAGACTGCTGTAATAGCTACCAAACAAATATTTTAGCCTTGACAAATAAAAAAGCATTTCATTAATGTGGGACTGCTAGCTTGTGAAGTTAATCACTAGCCATAATAAAGCAAGAGCTTTCTAAGAAACATTTATTTTAAAAAGAAGAGAACAAAAACTGGACAATAAAATGAAAAAAGAAATTTCTTCCCCATGTATAATTCATTAATGTATTCATTCTTCACATATTTATAACATTTCCCACTGATACTACAATGATCTGTAATCAGACATGCAATTTTTCTTCTGAAGTGCAAAATGTGTTGAAAAATAATGATTAAATTAACGCATAAACAAATTTAGGAAAGAGAGACTCAAACCAGAAATTACATTATGTGATTCAGAAAATGAGACCGAAATGAATGAAGAAAAGATTTTTTTAATAATCCAGAATTTTTCTGAAGATGGAAGTTTTAAATTTCAAATGGCATAAAGATGGCCAAATAGAATGAGTACAAACAATTTATCATTAAGAATTTTATTTCAGAACTTCAAGGAGGAAAAAAAGTAGATATACAAGGCTCCTACATTTTAAAAATCATGTCATCTGCACTAAAACAATTAAATTAGTATTCAAGATCTCCCTAGATTTCAAGACCAAGTATAAATGTCTTCAAAATGTAGAGAGAAAACTTAATTTTCCTTAGAGTATATTAGTAAGCACCCAGTTAAGCAGGATGTTCTGTCCAGCAGAACTGATAGCTGGCATGACTTCAGAAATAGCAGCAGGGGAGTTAAAGTCTATGTGAGGGTTTAAGGAATTTGTCTCAGGGCTGGGGCTAGTTTCTATGTGATTAGTGACATGTTTGATCTTCCAGTGGTTTAGGCACAGCCTAAACAACTTCATCAGTGTCTGGGAACGTTCAAGGCCCTAGCTTGCAGGGAAAACCTTGCAACTGCCAGTCTCAGAGCTGTCAAGGAAGTTTGTATCTCAGGCAATATGAAGGAATGTCAGGGAAACTGGGGAATGTCACTGAAGACAATAAAGGCATTCCTTAAAACACAAAAAATCAGAAAGTATAACTGTCTTGCATTCATTCTAAGGAATTTTAAAATATCAGTAAAAGAAAAGGAAGTTACCTTAATAGAAAGTGAGGAAATGTTTTATTTCACATAATTACAAAATCCACGTATTGTCTGATTCACTTTTCTGACTCAACTCACTTTCCTGAGTTGATTCTATTCATAGACTTGTTCATCTCCTTTGTTAGTAATATGCTTGCAGAAATTCTCAACACTCCAGATCTAGAACAACCACTACATCTCCTCTGTATAGATTGTTGAAGCATCTGGTTTACATACCCTTTAATAAATTAACTGGTCCAAGGAGAGTGATGCTCTTTTAATCTTAGATATATATTTACGTCACCCTGATCTTTGTGGTTGGTTTGGTTGCTGAAACCATATGGATGGCTAAGGATTAATTTCTGTAAGGAAAAAAAAAGTCATTATTTATTTTATTTTTATAATTTTTATTTTTAAAATTTTAAAAATATCACTATTAAAATAAAGGTAGAATAATAAAATCAGAATAAAATCAGTAAATCAAAAAACTTTGATCCACCCAATGAAAATATAATTATCCACAAATCTGGAATTAATGCCTAAAAAGGTGATTTCTTTTTTTAGCATGCAAGGATCCCAACCCACTTTTTGTTTGTTTGTTTTTTGAGTGAGTCTCAGTGTCACCCAGGCTGGAGTGCAGTGGCATGCTCACGCCCACCACAGCCTCGACCTGCTGGGCTCAGGTGATCCTTCCACTTCAGCTTTCCAAGTAACTGGAACTACAGGCATGGGCCACCATGCCCAGCTAATTTCTTGATTTATTGTAGAGATGATGTCTTGCCAAGTTGCCCAGGCTTGTCTCGAACCTGTGGACTCAGGCAATCCTCCCACCTTTCCTCCCAAAGTGCTAGGATTATAGGTGTGAGCCACCGTGCCTGGCCCCAACCCACTAAGTTTTAGAAAAATGCATTTTTTATAACTCCTCATTTACTATTGCTCAAAAGTTCCCAATTTAATAAACTATCCTGTTAAGGTATGGGTCTTTGCCCAATAGAGATGTAAATAATGTCTATCTAGTAGCAAAAGCAAAGGTTACGATTTATGACTGTATAGTTTGCTGACCATTTTGTATCAAATTTAGCAATTATATGCTAACATTCCTTCATTTAATTGCCTATAAATATTTGAAATGCTCTTTGGAGTCATTTTAATATCTTACTATTACCCTTATGCACTAATATGTTGAATAATATATTTGAAATATAATTTTAGTATTTGCAGGAAAACTATTATTTTGCATTTTGAAAACCATGGTTTAAAACTGACATCCACATATAGCCTTCTTCTCATTCATGTGTTTTCAAAAGTGTCCCTAACAATGTAAATACCACTCAACCACTGTTCAAAGCCTAGTCTCCTCACAGCATCCATCTCTTTATCCAGGTAAATAAACATAGGATGTGCCTTCATGTGGTCTGGAGACCTCTGGGCAAATGATGAATAAAAAAAACAGTAAGGCAACATTTTAAAAAATCATTGGCAAAAGGAAATAATTGGAAACAAAGCAAAGTGGTCATTGTTTCAAAATTCACATTCTGAGAAAAAACGGTATAAACTTTTTGCCTTTACAGTAGACTCTGTCCTAGATATTTTTCTGCAAGGATCTTCTTTGTCCTTCACCCCCATGGTGCCTTTTGGTTCTGGCTTCTAGGAGGAATCCCTTACTTACTGTTATCCATGACCACATCTGTGAAGGAAATTTTAAGGGAAGTGCATTTGGGGTTCTGAATTTCTTTATCATCTCACTTTCTTCTGATTTGTGTACACATATCTTCAATTGTATGTGAGAAGGGCAGATGTGAAGGGGTAGTGTAATTGCTAAGGGGAAGAACAATCACAATCTCTTAACCCTAGACACTGGTAAATAAGCCAGATATTGAGCTGGATCCTGGTTCATGATTTTAAGGCAGGAATTTGGAGAATCTGTTTCCTAGCAACAGTTCTCAGTTATATGCTGACTTCTCTAGACTTCAATTTAATGATCTCCACTGAGGCCTCTGCCTTGGACAATTAGAGAAAATGATTTGGGATGGGGAGGCATAGGTAATCCGTTCTTGTCCCTGCTATCTGCACTTACACAATGAAAATAATTGTCTCCTGTATCTGCCTTACAGTATATAATAGGAGATTCATGGAGAAGGCCTATGGGAATCTAGCGTCTCTCAAATCTCAATCTTACTGCCAATTTTGTTTCTGGCTTCCTCAACTCAAAGGTTACACTAGCAAGCTTTGTGTTAAATAATTTAGCTTTATTTATTTTCTTTTATCGTTTAGAAATCACTACAAGTTTCCGAGTTATTACTTCCTGAAAGGTTGGTCAGAAGTAAAAGTGTGCTTTTTCTTTCAGATGAGCTAATTTTAATCCAAGTATATTTTTACTATAGGTTACTACTGATTTTATTAGAAGGGGAAAAGCTAACAAAGTACTCATTGAATTTTATTGAATTTTCCATACCAAATCCCATAATCATGTTAGATAAATGGTTTGTATCGCAAAGTACAGCAGATAACATTTTATCCATTTGTTTGATGAGAGAAAATGAGAATTACAACTTCCTTACTCTGGATTATTATGTCTTTCAAACTAATAATTCCAATTTTAAAGGGTGCCACTTCATGCTGCCTAATTTCAGCATCAATTAGGATACCTACTTTCAATTAATAATTAGCCTGAAACATGACAACAGATACATTTATTACCCATCGCTTTAGCCCCAAAGGGCTGCTATAACAAAATATTATAACTTGATAGCTTACAAACAACAGAAACTTATCTGTCACAGTTCTGGAGGCTGGAAAGTCTAAGAATAAAGTCCCAGCAGCTTCATACTCTGGTGAGGCCCAGCTTCTTCCAACAGTTGGCTCCTCCTTTCTGTGTCCTCACATGGGGAAGGAGCAAGCAGCTCTCTCAGGTCTCTTTTATAAGGGCACTGACCCCACTTATGAGACTCCATCCTCATGATCTAATCACCTCCCCAAACCCCACTTCTTAATACCATCGCTTTAGGGATTAGAGTTTCAACACAGGAATTTGGGGGAGACATAAACATTCAGATTACAGCACTCACTAATACTACATATTTGTTAGACACACCAAAAAAAAAAAACTTTTTGTGCATAATTATCATTTATTTCAGGGTTGTCATTTCTCCAATCACAAATGCAACCCAGTCTTCATTTAATTTTAGTAAAAATATTTTATTTTTTATTACAAATATATTAACATATAACAATGAAGTCTTCACTTTTGCACTCCTAGATAAAATACAACTTTTTAAAACATTATTTATTATTATTATAAAGATGTGGGGTACAATTCAGGGTTAGGTATACTAAGGTTAATTATGCAAGTTCCCTTGTTGATGAGGTATGCCCCTCCCTCCCCTAGCAGTTTCCCTCAACTGCCAATCCCACCCCCCCTTCTCTGACAGCTTCCCACAACAGCCAATTGCTTTCTTATAGCATTATAATTGTTCAAGGTTCGCTTATGAGTGAAAACCTATGGAACTTTGTTCTTTGTTTCTGTGATAAATCACTGAGTATGATCAACTCCAAATCCATCCAAGTTGCTGCAAAGTCCATATATTTGTCCTTCTTTATGGCTGTGTAATATTCCATTGTGTATGTGTACCACATTTTTTTAACCAGTCGAGCTTTGATGGGCAGCATGGTTGATTCCATGTTTTTGCTGTTGTGGTTAGAGCTGTAGCAAATATACGTGTGCAGGTATCCTTTTTGTATAATGATTTGAGTTCCTCTGGGTATATTCTCAATAGGGGAATTGCTGGGTCATATGGAAGGTCGATTTCTAGTTCTTTCAGAAATCACCACACTGTCTTCTGAAGAGGCTGCACTAGTTTGCCTTCCCACTGACAGTGTAAAAGTATTCCTTTTTCTCCGCATCCTTACCAAAATCTATTGTAGTTTGTTTTATTAATGAGGGTCATTCTTACTGGGGTTAGGTGGTATCTCAATGTGGTTTTGATTTGCATTTCTCTGATGATGAGTGAGGCTGAGCACTTTTTCATATGTCTGTTGGCTGCCTGTATATCTTCTTTTGAGAAGTGTCTATTCAGGTCCTTTGCCCACTTTTTTATGGGGCTGTTTGTTTTTTTTCCTTTTGGCACTTTTGGGTTCCTTGTAGATCCTACATGTTAGGCCTTTGTCAGACATACAGTTGGCAAATATTTTTCCCATTCTGTGGGCTGTCTCCCTGCTCTCTTGATGGTTTATTTTCCTTTGCAGAAGCTCGCGAGTTTGATGAGGTCCCACTTGTCTATCTTACTTCTTAAGGTATTGGCGTTTAGGGTTCTGAATAGGAATTGGCTGCCAGTTCCAATTTCCATAAGGGTATCTCCTGCATTTTCTAAGATTCTTATAGTTTGAGGTTTTTTGTTTAGGTCTTTGATCCATTTACAGTTAATTTTTATGTATGGTGATAGGTAGGGGTCCTGTTTCAATCTTCTGCATGTGATCAGCCAGTTTTCCTAGCACCATTTACTGAATAGGTTCTCCTCTCCCTAGTGGTTGTTGTTGGAGGCTTTGCCAAAGATGAGTTGGTTGAGAAATTGAGGCTTTGCTTCAGGAATTGCTATCCTGTTCCATTGTTCTCGTGTTTGTACCAATACCAGGCTGTATTGATTACCGTAACCTTATAGCAAAGTTTGAAGACTGGAAGTGTGATACCTCCTGCTTTGTTTCTTTTGCTAAGGATTAT
>CAUYQG010281206.1:0-20600 GCA_963574415.1 Tarsius wallacei | reverse complement strand
GAGTCTGGCTGACCCAAATGCTTGCTTTTCCATCCTGCCACCTGGCTCCCACCGCTTGGGAAAAAGTGGGGGATACCAGCACTTAGAAAATACAGGAGACATTCTTATGGAAATTAGAACTGGCAACCAATTCCTGATCAATACCCCAAGTGCTCATGCCATAAGAGATAGGAGAGACAAGTGGGACCTCATTAAACTGACATGCTTCTGCAAAACCAAAGAAACCATCAAGAGAGCAGGGATACAGCCCACAGACTGGGAAAAAATATTTGTCAACTGTATATCTGCCAAAGGCCTAACATCTAGGATCTACCAGGAACTCAAACATGCCAAAAAGAAAAAAACAAACAGCCCCATGACAAAGTGGGCAAGAGATATGAATAGACACTTCTCAAAAAAAGACATATGAGCCGTCAACAGATACATGAAAAAATGCTCAGCCTCACTAGTCATCAGAGAAATGCAAATTAAAACCATACTGAGATACCAACTAACTCCAGTCAGGATGGCCATCATTAATAACTCAAAAGACAACAGATGCTGGAGAAGATGGGGGGAAAAGGGAATACATCTACACTGTTGGTGGGAGTGTAAACTAGTACAACCTCTGTGGAAAACAGTTTGGTGATTCCTAAAAGATCTAAAAACTGGCCTTCCATACGACCCTGCAATCCCCTACTGGAAATATACCCGGAGGAACTCAAATCACACTAAAAAAAGATACCTGCACATGTATGCTTATTGCAGCCTTGTTCACAATAGCAAAAACATGGAACCAACCATGCATAGGGAGGATTAGCCCCATCGAAAGAGGACTGGATAAAAAAAAGTGTGGTACGTATACGTGATGGAATATTACACGGCCTTAAAGACAGACAAAATTATGAACTTCCGGCAACTTGGATGGACTTAGAATTTATATACTGAGTGATCTATCACAGAAACCAAGAACTGAGTATCACATGTTCTCACTCATAAGCAGACCTTGAACAATTACCATAATACTATAAGAAAAGGATTGGCAGTAGCAGGAAACTGGCTGGGGTGAGGGAAGGGTTGTGATTGGCAGTAGTGGAAATCTGCTGGGGAGGGGGAGGGCACACCTCATCAACAAGGGTACCTGCATAATAAACATTTGTATACCTAACCTGAATTGTACCCCACATCTTTAAAATAAAAAAAAAGAAAAGAAAGAAAATGCATTGCATCTTGTTTGCAATTTCCCACCAGAGAAAAGGCTGCTTGTGGTCTGGGTTTATAAATGGTTCCATTTTCTTCCTCCACACTACCCCAAGCAGTGCTTTACAGTTTCTTAGTAAATGTTTTCTTGACTGAAGGGTTTCTGTGCTCAGCTATCACTAGGACTTCAGATGTAATTGGGACTGCAGGAGAACGGCAGGACCACACCACTCAGTGACAGATTGTGCTGGAGAAAGCCTCCTCCTCACTGGTCATTGCTTCCACCACAAAAGCCCCTCTGGGATGGCACTAATGGAGGAGCTGTGTGGATATCAAGTATCAATGGCAGTTGTCAATGAAGGCTGATGAAGGTCAAGTAATTACTGTGAGAGTGGTCAGCCGTTCCTTCGGGAGTTCTCAGGCCTGCAGCCTCACTGAGCAATCCTGCAACGTCCGGCCGCAGCATCAGCAATGAACATGTCCCATCAGTGCGAGCAAGGCCAGGAGGCATCCTCATCAATAGATCATAGCGCATAAGTACTTTATTGATGAGTGGTCTTGCATTAAACAGCCCATGATGCAAATGTTGGTTCCTGTGACCCCACAGGCAAGGTAGGAGAGGCCTGAGTAGCACGCCTCCTGTCCTCAACCTATGCTTGTTATTATTATTATTATTATTATATTTTTAAAGACAGACGAGGTCTTGCTATGTTGCCTAGGCTGGTCTTGAACTCCTGGGTTCAAATAATCTCTCTGTCTCAACTTCCTAAGGTGCTGGGACTACAGGTGTGAGCCACTATGTCTGGCCCTGAATTATGTTGGATAATTCTCCTTTCCACATACGTACACTGAAAACTCAGCCACCGAACCACCCATGCTGGCAACCTCTTTCCTATCCCCTACCCACACCCTGCCTTGCACCAGTGTCTTAAGCCTTTGAAGCCCTGCTCCATCTGATTGGTCAGAGCTGAAAGCCTGTGGAAGCTGGATGTATTTATGGGACAGGGTTAGGGGCTCTATTTTAGGCAGGGTGTCAGCGTGTTTAGGAGCTGGTGGGAGTTAAGTAGCCTGAGAGAATGGTTCAGAGTGAGGCACAACACATGACAGAACACACTGTGATGAAGAGAGAGGCATTCTGCTCCGAGAAGAATGACACTAGTCTGTGCTCGCCTCTGCAGTAATGAGATGCTCTGCCTGCTTTCTGGGTGGAAAGAAGAAGAGAGGAAACGCACAGAGTCACCAGCTTCTTCCCTAAGTGCATTCTCACTTCCCAGACCTGTGCTGCGACATTACTAAAACTTGGTGCTGCTTGTGTTTCTCCCCACCCTCTCATCTCTTCTTTATTAAGCCTGAGCAGCACTTATCAAGGATGAGACGACAGTAGTGATAGAGATGGAAGAATCTGTGATGGCCTAACTGCAGGAGCCTTTAACAAAGAGAATTTGCCTTGGAGGTGAGGGGCCGGGTCAGGAGCAATCCTAAAGTCAGCAAGCCTTCCAGGATGTTTCACATTTCTCATTTTTGTTCCCCATTTCAGAGACATCAGGGTCACAATCTCAGCGTATCAAAAACTCAGCAGTGCATTGTGGGGAATTTCGTCATATTCCCCAATGTATCACAGTGTGTTGGTTTTAATTTGCTCCCATTCATTGAAAAATAGAGATGATCACACACTGTGTTGTCTAAAAACTCTCTGAGGTGCCCGTTTTACTTATGATGGCTTTCTGATTCCACTTAGCACATTCATAGATCTAATCAGAACTCCTCCACAGACTTTGACGTCACAGAGATTGAAACAAGGAAACCAGAGGAGTCGAGGTGGCCACGGTCTGAGACTCTCTGTACTTGTGAAAAGTTGTCCATTTTACCTGTGGAAGTCATATTTTAAATGAGAGGACTTTTGATATTCAAGGGAAGTATTTGCATCTACACAGATTTCAAGTAAATCAGGAAATTAAAACTGAGGTTTGACAAGACCATTGGAGATCTCTGATTTGAGAGCAAGGGTAGAAAGAGGATGCTTTGGAGATACTTGGAGTCCCAAAACTACCTTTTGGAGTTTGACTTCCTGGCTCCCAGAAACTAAGGATTTACTGCCAAGAGAAGTCCTGATGAAAGAACATGTCACTGAACAAATGAGGCAGCTAGGCTATGATTCCTGCTCAAGTCATCCAATGCATAAGACAAATTCTTATTTGTAAATAAGATTTTGTAAATCTAAATCTAAGTCAAATGCTGAAGATTCTGGCTGTACCTGTAGACTCTGTAAGCACTGTGTCAGGTGCCATAGAGAATGCCAAGACATAACTGGGGCAGGCGAGGGGGAGACAAGATAGGCACATCGGATGCAAAGATTCCAACAATCCAAGGAAGGAAACGACAAGCATCAAATGAGTGGCAAGGACTCTGAGAAAAATCTCTTGCACACATGGTGGGTACACAAAAGAATATTGGGAATGAATGTATTACTTCCAAAGAAGAAAGGTAGGATGGTTCAGGAAGACTTCACAGAAGAACTGGAGACTAAGCAGGGTCTTGGAGGTTGCATGGGATTTGGTGAAGGCAAAGGAACAGGGAGGCCAGCCTAAAGGTGAGAAACCGGGAGGATGGTGAGTGTCAGGTCAAATTTCATCCAGTGGAAGGGCTACAATGGAAGGTGGGGAGGAGTGCCAAAATAGAGCTATTCAGATGTGAATGTGACTGTGCGGATGGAACAGACTTAAGTGGTGAGAGGCTACAGACCTGGAGATCAGTTGTATACCTGGGATACTATTGTAGTCACCCAACTATGAAACAAAATGCCTCAATAAATCCTTGGCACAGGAGCTGCTTGATTTGTTGACTTCCACTTCAACTCAAAAAGCAAGGCCTACTCTACGCCTAGGTTGCAACATTTGAAATTTTTAAATGAAGTTATTGCCCCATCAATCCCACAGTAAATAGCTCAGGCATTGTTTGCAATGATCCTCTATGTCTTTGCCCTGACTCTCTACCAGTGATGATTAATCTCTGGTGAATGCTTTAACCAGGCCTAGACCCAGACTGCTATTATGATGATAATTTGTGACCTAAAAGAGCTCTGGCTTCTCTGAAAGGAGATTTATTTGGTTGTTGCTGTGCATGTCCATCTGTATCTTTCCTTAGATGAGCTAAGAGTATACACAACTGAGGAATAAAGTTCACATTACAAGAGCAAATTTAAAAAAAAATCATTCAAATGTCTCCTAGTGTTCATTGGCACAAGTGTTTAAAAGATCCTATTTTTGTAAGAATTCGAGTAGCTTACATTCAAATGTGACTATTATTAATTCAGCAGCAATTGCAATTAAGCCATCATGAAGATAATCTTGTGATTATGGAAAACCCCAGCAATTCAGGGCCTCATCACTTCATTGGATCATCAGGCTATCATTATACTGCTCTTATGTACCTCTGTCTAGTTGAGGTAGTCAATAGGAGGATGAATTATGGCTGATGGAAGGTAAAGTGCCCTGAATATATTCACTGCCAACATGTAGGTGTCATCAACAGCAGTCTGAGGGTTGTGTCAAGAAGCCCAGGGCATTCAGACAAGTCACCCAATGGGCCACATGTTGTTATAGTTGATGATCTGCTGTTAAACTCTGCTGCGGAGAATGTGATTGCAGATGTCAAATTGATAAGTAATTTTCTTGCCCATATCTTTAAGAAAAGGAGACCAATCAATGCAGTAAATCGGTGACTTCCTCCGGTCTTTCAATCTGTCAGCAGAGACAATACTTTCCCAAATATTTGTGTAGCCTCAGCGTACTTGGCCAAGAGGCTTTGTCCATTCTTGAACAAAGAGCTCGTAGCATCTGAGAGCTGAGAAGCTGGTGGTGAGTGATCACCAAATGGAAGCAGCCAATCCCCTTCCTGTTTCTTTCTGGTCTGGTGGTAGCTAGTCTCTGTCTTCTTCCAAGTGATGTTTTTGTTGTCTTCATATAATACATTCCTGCTAGACTCATTATGCTCCTAGGTTTGAGGTTAAACTCTCTTAGAATTATTTTGGCAACTGTGATTAGGATTTCAATTCCAGAAAGGGTAGGAGAATAGCATTATTTCCCAAGCTAAATGCATTTTCCCAAGACGCAATCAAGTGCCTTCTTGCATTTGACTATGTCCAAGATGGGGAACAAGAGAAGTGTGGATATTGAGAAGGGCTTTAGCAGATAATCTGAATCAGAGAAGATAAAGCTATGAAGATAAGCAAAGGAAGGCATCTAATCAGAGGAGACACTAACCCAAGGACAAATGGGTTTAGTCTTGTAGGCAACACCAATCAGCTGACCATTGCTTCTCAGAGCTCTGGAGGTTCCAGGGTTCGGGAAGAAACAGTGTCATGGTTGATTGGCAATGTCTGGCATGGGTATGGGGACAGGGAATGCAGTGTGCATGAAGATGACATCACTATAGCCCAGGACATGAGGCAAATTACCTTAGGGCCGCCTGTAAGAAATGAATGACACATACTTCTTTAATGAGCCATTGTGAGAAAGAATTTTTTTTTTAAAGCAGGATTTATTAAGAGGACAGAAAAGCTCCCACAGTGGGAGGGGACCCAAAGGGGTTGCCCAGAATTTTTTTAAAAGTGTATGTTTTAATGTTTTTATTAGGGGCACTGTAGATGCTCTACCCATGGGAATACCCACCTACTTGATGCATTTCGCTGTCAGAATTGGAATTCCTGCTGTGTGCTCTACTGCTTGGTTTCAACTTTAGAAACACACTCACAGACAAGAGTAAAGAATTGGAAGTGTTAGGGTTTTAAAAATGGCACTTTTTGTCATATTACAAAAAGAATAATTTGCATGAAAACCGATGCTATAGAAACAGTAATAACAATAATAAAAACAATCCTCTCCCTTAAAAGCTTCTTAAAAGCTATTAAAGGTAATTCTTCTTAATAGTGTTTAAGGTATACACAGAGGAATATTTATTCAGCCACTTAGATTAACCTTGAGGTAAGGAGCAACCTCCCCGTGACCCATTTCTGGGAGTGAGGAAGATACGCAATTCCCCACTTACTGGCCTTGTCACTAACTAGTAGGTGAATTACTTTACTTCTTAGAATCTTAGTTTATTCATCTGTAAAATGGTAGTAAGGTTACTGTGAGTACTAAATAAGACAACGTATGCAAAGCACTCAACGCTATGCTTTACCAACATGTAAAATGTTCATAATTTAATTTTGCTCACATGCTTGTGTGGTAACTCTTGGGCATTTACGCTAAGTTGTAAAAGTGTAAAAGCTCTTTTGAATTCTTCTGAATGTTATAATTTCATCATAAAAATAGTTTGCCATGAAGAATGGAAGACAGTAGCTTACCATGAAATAATTTAACCTTTCTTGATGTGTAATAGAATGTTAAATTGGGCTGGGCATGGTGGCTAAGCCTGTAATCTCAGCAATTTGGGAGGCTGAGGTGAAAGGATTGCCTGAACCCAGGGGTTCAAGACCAGCATGGGCAACTTGGTGAGATCCCGTCTCTACAACAAATCACAAAAACTAGCCGGGCATGGTAGCGTGCATCTCTAGTTCTAGCTACCTGGAAGGCTGAAGTGGAAGGATCACCTGAGCCCAGCAGGTTGAGGTTATGCTGGCTGTGAGTGTGCCACTGCATTCCAGCCTGGGTGACAAGAGTGAGACTCCAACTCAAAAAAAAAAGAATGCTAAATTGAAAGATTTCAGGAGGCACTAAGATTCAACAGGTGCTGCATTCCAAAGGAGG
This sequence comes from Tarsius wallacei, assembly GCA_963574415.1. NCBI lineage: Eukaryota > Metazoa > Chordata > Mammalia > Primates > Tarsiidae > Tarsius > Tarsius wallacei. The sequence goes on along the minus strand of CAUYQG010281206.1, from coordinate 13,671 downwards.
GAATAGACCATATGCTGAATTTTCAGAACAGGTTACTGAAAACTAGTTAGGCAATTGCAGAACTCAAACCTTCGCAATGAAGGTATATACAGAGAATTTTTGAAATTTTGTGCATCTTCCTCACTCCCAGAAGTGGATCATGGGGAGCTTGCTTCTTACCTCAAGGTTAATCAAAGTGACTGAATAAATATTGGACCTTCAAATGTGGGGGACATATTCCCAAGGAATGAAAAAGTGAGAGGTTATGGTTGAGTTGAGGAAGGAGGAGAGAAAAAGAGAGAGAGAAAAAGTGGGGAGACAAAGAGAAAGAGAGAAGAAGAGGGAGAAGGGGGGAGAGAGAGAGAGAGAGAGAGAGAGAGAAAGAGAGAGAGAGAGACTGAGAGAGAGAGAGCACTGCCTAGCACAGGCACTAGACAAGGATATATGAGTGTTTCTATGGACTCAGTGTCATGGGTATAAACCATTTAAAATTCTGTCCCAGAGGACCCCCTGGGGAATGGGCACTGGGACAGGGTCAGAGAGAGCTTTGAGGTGAGGGTCTGGAGAAAACAAAGCCCAGAGAGGAAAGTGGGTAGCTATGTGCTGTTGAAAGGTCGTAGCTGGGCCACAGAAGAACTTGTGAAAGTGCCCCCCAGAGTTGGCTTGAGCCATCTGCTGGCCCAGAGAGCTGGAAGTCTTCTGCTCCATGGAATAGTGGACGACTGGGGCCACTCTTATTCTCCCATCTCTCCTCTCTTCACCTCAACCTGATTAGCTAGAAACATCATTAACACTCTGGGGAAGGAGGGAAATCTTTCCAACAGGGAAAGAAAGAGGGAGATGTGGCTACCCTTTCTCACAGCATCAAGTAGCAGGAAGGAGGCCCCAGTTGGGGGCTGTTGCTGCTGCTAATGGTGTTTTAGGTTAGGTTTGCAGTTTTGACTGTTGTGGGGGAACCAGGCATCTTATTTGCAATTCAAAGTGACCTGAGAAGATTGTGCTGTCTAAGATGCCCAGAGAAGTCATGGAGCAAGAACCCAAGCCTTAGTCCACCACTGAGAAGGTTGAAAAGGACTTTTTTGCCCGCAAATATTAAGGTCAAATAACACTCAAAAGGGACATTTCATGGGCCACAATGACAAGACTTTATCAACTATGAATGCTTGAAAATTTGAGGAGAAAGGAAGGCGAGAGGGGACAGGGGAGAAGCGAGAATTTAACAAGCTACCAGAGGTAGAGAATTTAAAATTGTGAGCAGAATGTACACATTTTCCAATAAGCTATGCATTCTGTTATTTCTGTGAGGCAGTGGCTTCTATTTTTAATACTGATTGTTGACATTTCAGGATACTATTCAAATATGTTGCTGAAGTTCCTCTGAAGCTTTTGAAAACCTTAAAATTAAAAAGTCAGTGCCTTCCAAGGGAGACCCTAGTGAGGATATCTAAGAAAAGGTCCCATGAGTCAGGAGAAATTTTGACAATGATCATTTGACAATTATGCTAGCAAGGCTATTCTCATTAGTAATCAGTGATATCCACAAGGTATAACAAAGATGAGCTTTTATGACTCTTCATTTCCTCTCTTATCTTTTATTAAACACCAAACCCCCAGACATTCTCTTGAACAGACTTTTGTTTGTTTATTCAGTTGTTGGAGAAGAAGTAATCTAATGTGTCTGCCTGTGTTTTCCTCTCGATCTTAATGACATAAAACAGAATGGATAATGTCAATTCTAAAAGTGCTTTACAGAAACAATTTGCTTATAGAGCACAGCCCGAACCCTACTTATGCAGCCCATTTGCAGCAAACCTCAGCAGAAGAAACTCTACACCTCAGGGAACTGACAGGCCTCCCAGGTAAAAGTCAACTCAATTGATACAATGACCATTCCTATTGGACCTGAATCTTTCTTAGGTCCTTTGGCAAAAAGAAGTGAGCAGCCTTGGCCCTGTTCTGAGCAGATCACAGTTCCTACTATAGTAATACTACAACTGAATCTGGTACATTCTATACTTGGGGAGCAGGTGTTTTGTTTCATTTGTTTTTCCTTAAATGTTTTATTTTAGGATGTATCACAATATCTGTACTTATATATTTTACTGTAATGGTGAGATTTGCTATTTGTTTCTTTTATTTGGATTCCTACACAAATATTAGGAGACATTGATAGAAAAAAAAGACTTGATCCAGCATATACTCAAGAGATTCATTAAATTTGCACAAGGTGATATTACACTGAGACAAGAATTAAGTGAGGAGTCATTGTAACTACCTTCATAGTCTACTCCTGGAGTGATTGGTGTGTAGCAATGAGTGTCCAGAATGTATCCTTTCCTTGAACACAGATAAAATGCCCACCATCAACACAAGTTTTAAAATTATATCTGATTTATATATATACTATAATGAAAAGCATATTGGAAAGTTCTGGATTATTTAGGGGAATTAATTTCTGTATAGTACTGTTTTCCTTCTACTGCTCTGAATACTTCTTACACAATCAGAAGGTGAGATGTTAAAAATAGGAGAAGGGAGAGATTTTGCAAAACCTTATCTCTACCTATTGTCAAGTTTCAGTTGGGCAGGCATTGCCATAGACTGAATGTTTATGTCCCCCAAACTTTATATGTTGAAAACTAATCTCCAATGAGATGATATTTGGAAATAAGATTTTTGGAAAGTGATTAGGTTAAACGAGATTAGTGCCCTTGTAATAAACACCCCTTGCCCTTTATGCTACATGAAGACCCAGTAATAAGATGGCTGTCTGCAAACCAGAAGCAGACGCTCACCAGACATTGAATCTGCTGGCACCCTGATCTTGAATGTCTCAGCCTCTAGAACTGTGAGATATAAATTTATGTTTTTTAAAAGCCATCAAGTTTATGATATTCTGTTATGGCAGCCTGAATGGATTAAGATAGGCATGATGTTGGAATCAATGTTGACTGGCTTTCTCTATGACTAAGAGAAATACTTAGGGATACAAAGTAGTTCTTTCAGAAAGGACCAAATAAGCAAGACTCTCAGCAATATATACAATTAATTCAGTTTGGCTAAGAAAAGTGGAATTTGGAGGGGTCTTTTTGGAAATAAACAAAGAACTTGACATTTTGTTTCATGTCTGTCTTATTCTCAGAAATGTATTATTTATGGTTAACATATACTCAAAGGCTTTGTTTGAGCTTGGTTATGTTTGTACAAATGTTAATATTTTACATATTAAGACTATGCCTATGTAGACACTGGCAGCACCCCTCTACTTTATTCAAAACCAAGAGATTGCTTTATTCATGCATTTACTAATGCACATATTTATCACTCACATATTTACTCACTCATTCATTCACTTACTCACTTACTCCCCAAACCCTTTCTGAGGGTCTGCTGTGTGCCCAGCACTGAGCCATACCACATTGTACTTGTCCCCACTGTAGAACACTGGGAAATTACCGCTAACTGAAATTGTGTTAGCCTTTCTTTTGGATTCATTGGAGTGCTCTGTGAATCTTACTTTTGTGTGGCACAGGCAATTCACCAATGGAGGAGAAAGCCAATAATCATGATGGCAGCAATTTGCATAAAGCTAAAACTCCCACTGTTGACAAGGTTCCTATAGTCTATTTTCTCTCTTCTTGGAAACTGCTGCAATTGCCAGTGACTTTTGGTGATTTCCCAAGTTCCCTCTTTTGAAGACTGATTGCTTACATGCTCAGATGTGTTGCTGGACAGCTGAGTTTACCTCTCATTGAAATAGATTCTCAGGATCTCTCTTGAAGGTGGTAGTTTTTTTTTAAAAAGAATCTTTGAAGAAGACCAATATTATTGAAAATTCACTTCTGCATTCTACGTATTGAGTGCCCACTATTACAGGCAATGTTCCAGATCTCGATAATATGAGAATATCTGATTATCCTAAATTTCATTTTGAAATTACTTTGTGAGAAAGAAGATAGCTAAAATGCCTATGGAAGTCAGATAACAATCAAGACTGGGTTACTTTATAGGGGGTAGGTAGGAAGTCGATCCATTGGGACCTCTGGTCTCCAAGGATATAAAGTGAAACGACTGGTTTCCTACTGGAGAGTAGACATGAACAGGTACATGGCGGAGAATGCCCTTAGCTTTGTATAGAATAAGGGTCCTCCTCAGTGGCATACCACAGTCATACCCTCTGCCCATCTTGATTCCATCACAAGGATCCTATGCATTTCTTAGTATACAATGGCTCAGCTCTACCATGCTCTTGTAAAGCTCCCTCTTATCTTTGAATATATTTTAATTTTCTTATCTATAGAGTCCTAGTTGGAATAAAAACAAATGAATATTTCAATTCATAGTTACTTATAACAAGGACAAGTGCAATGTCTCATAAAAGTGAATTCCTTCAAGCCACTGTGGCTTCAAATTGTAGCTTCTCACATTATTTATCCTTTTTCTCACTTTATTTATATGCATATTACTTATTCAGTGTGAGAAAACGAAAATATTTGTAAATATGATCTAATGCCTCAATTTTCAACTCTCTTTAGTGGATTTACATTTTTATTATATTTGTCTACTAGAAAGTTTAAGGATGTTCCAGGTACCAGAAAACAGAGACACATTCTTCAAGAAGAACTAAGAATTTTTTTTCAATCATCCTTTCCTACAAATTAATCTTGGGTTCTTTTTTTTCCTGCAGATACCAACACTATAGAATTGTTAAAACATTATTTCCCCCCTAAAAAAGAGAACCATAACTATGGTGAAGCCATAATTTTGCAGAAAGACCAACTTTGTGAGCCCTTATATAGCTTTGCCTAAGACTTTAAGTTTTATACCAGCAAAAAATACCTAGAATTTGCAGAGCTATTTCTGCTTCTGCCTGTTGATGCCAGATTAAGTGAATAAATAAGATTAAAGTTATTTATTGCTTGGGAGAACACCTTTTAGTTTCACTCAGCTTGGTCCTTAGAAGCTTTAGTAAACATTCCTAAATGAAACTCTGGATGTAGTAGCTGTTTATTTTATATTTTTTTCCCTCCAAATCAGAGAACAAAAGAGCAACAGTAATAATGGCAAAAACAAACAAAACCAAATTGGGAACTAATAATATCTGATATTCTTTGGAACAATGGGAATTGGTGAAAAAAATGTTTGGCAATTGTTCAAGAAAGTATTATATGTATGTAGCATCTCCTAATGCCCTGTTTATACTCAGTGAGAGTATTCAGGCTGTAAAGCTGAATTTAAATGAGAATAAACAACACAACAAGCCTCTAAGAAAAGAAAAAGGATGGGGAATGAAGCCACCCCAATTGCCATTAAAGATGTATCTGTTTATCACCACCCAGTTTCATGAGTCCAAGATGATTTATATGCTTTTTGTGAAGAGACTATCCATTGTTGTGGCAAAATTAAATGTATTTTGATACTTGCATGCAATATTTATCTATCTGTTCAATCAGAAAAAAGTTGTCCTCATCACTCTAACATATATTACTTTTTCAATTTCCTGTTAGTAATGTTTTTTTAATGTTCTTTAGGGTGAGACCACAGAATTTTTCATTTCTCACAACAAGGACCATAACTCATTAGAATTATGCTGATTAGTTTTTCTCATAAAATTGCACCTCCATTTTCATAGGTGACCAATTTGCACCCTTATCCCTAATGATCGGGCAGTTTTTGATAGATGTAAGCAAGGAGAGATGGATACACTCTTCCACTTTTAGTTTCTCATGGTTGTCTGATTCCTACTTCAAATTTCCTTCAAAAAGGCTAGGTGCAGTGGTTCATGCTTGTAATCCCAGCACTTTGGGAGGTGGAGGTGAGAGGATTGCTTGAGTCCAGGGGTTCAAGACCAGCCTAGGCAACTGGGGTGAGCCCTCATCTCTACAATAAAAAAAAAAATTAGCTGAGCATGGTGTTATGTGCCTGTAGTTCCAGCTACTTGGAAGGTTAAGACAGAAGGATCACCTGAGCCCAGAAGGTAGAGGCTGCAGAAGTCACAATTATGTGATTACACTTTAGCCTGGGTGACAGAGTAAGACTCTGACTCAAAGAAAAAAAAATTCCTTCAAAAAAAGAATATACCTAATTACTCTAGTACTTCAAATTTGATCTGGGGAAATGTTATTTATCATTGTAAATAAGCCATTAACAATAATTAACAATAATTAGTCACTCCCTTCTGTGTTTATTTAGGAAATTTGTGTATCACCTTTTAAATGTAAACATCCTATCTCTCAAGGATGTCACCCTTTATATTAAAAACCTTACATAGTTCTTTTAAAACTCAATGATACTTAGAAGATCCTCACATTTAAAAAAAGTTTCCATTTTAAATTTGCAATCAAATCCTCAAATTCCATGTGAATTTAAAACAGATTTTATTTTTCTAGTTGTACATGTCACTTATCTCTTCCTTTTGGTTATGCAAGATAGCTTGCTAATATCACTTGTGGATTTATTGAAGGCAGAAGAAACTGTTTTTATACTAGAGTATCAGAGAAAACCAATGTATCCTCGAGGTCTGACAATCAAATTCGCCAACTTGCCACTGTGAGCTTACGTTGGCAGCACTGTACAAAAAACTCAGTAAGGTTTCATAACCTTGGAATATCAGTCACTCACAACTGTGTTTGTGTCAACATGTGGTGATGTCTTGCTCTTGTTGAGTGGCGTTCATTATTGTTGAATGTTTTTGTGCTGTTGCGAGAATGTCAGAGCTCGAATTAGAGCAATGAACAAACATTAAATTTCTTGTTAAACTTGGCAAGAGTGGAAGTGAAATCAGGGATGTGTGAGTCCAAGTCTATGGGGATAATGCCACGAAGAAAACAGCAGTGTACAAATGGATTAAATGTTTTTCTGAGAGGAGAGAAAGCAGTCACTGATGAAGAGAGCTCAGGACAACCGGTAACAAGCAGAACTGATGAAAACATTGCAACAATTCATTAAATTGTGTTATCAAAATCATCAGCTGACTGTGAGAAGCACAGCATACCAAATAAACATTGATAGAGAAACAGGAAAATCTTAACTGAAAATCTTGACATGAGAAAGGTGTGTGCAAAAATGGTCCCAAAAGAGCTCTTGTATCATGACAATGCACCAACTCACATTGTCTGTGAGGGAGTTTTTAGCCAGTAAACAAATAACTGTATTGGAACACCTTCTCTACTCACCTAATGTGGCCCCCAGTGACTTTTTTCTTCACCCAGAGATGAAAAAAATAGGCCAGACTTGGTGGCTCAGCCTGTAATCCCAGCACTTTGGGAGGCTGAGATGAGTGGATTGCCTGAGTCCATGGGTTTGAAACCCACCTGGGCAACTTGGCAAGACCTCATCTCTACAATAAATCAAAAATTAGCTGGGTGTGGTAGTGTGCGCCTGTAGTTCCAGATACTTGCAAGGCTGCGGTGGCCGGGAGCGTGCCACTGCACTCCAGTCTGGGCGACAGAGTGAGACTCCAACTCAAAAAACAAACAACAAACAAACAAAGAAAATATTGAAAGGAAGACATTTTGATGATAGGACATCAAGGGAAATATGATAACAGCTCTGATGGCCATTCCAGAAAAAGAGTTGCAAATTGCTTTGACAGGTAGACTAGGTGCTGGCATCGGTGCATAGCTTCCCAAGGGGAGTACTTTGAGGGTGACTGTGGTGATATTTAGCAAAGATACAGCACTTTTCCTAGGATAAGTTCGCGAACTTAATTGTCAGAATTCATAGTTAAATGAAACTAGGAGGTGGTACTTCTGTGGCCCTGTGTTTTGATTAAATGCACCATTTTGTTATGGAGAAAAGTGAATGCTATTATGTCCAGAAGCCATCTAGTCATGTTGTGAAGGAAAGCTAGACATTCACTTAGCCTGCTCCTGCTGATAATCTGGAGAAAATAAGATTGTCCAGCTCTCCAGGTTACTAATGGTTTGGACAGCTGACCCCAGACCATCAAACTGATCTGCTCTGCATGCTGGGGAACCATGGGTTTTAAAATAGATGTGGTCAAGAGGAGAAGGTGGGAGAGGCAGGACATGCTTTGTATTCACTATAGAGTGCCAAGATGTAACAACCTTTACTACTTTAATTCTTTACAACAACCTGAAACATTAGTTGTTAAAAAAAAATTGAAGGAAGTTAACTTAAAAAAAATTGTCATTTTCATCAGATATAGTAATGCTGGATGGCCCACTTGAAAGCATTCCCAAATAAAACTTCAATATCTTAAAGAGACCTTACTTAAATAGATCAGCCACTGTAAGTGGATTTAAAAGTATATACAGGTGAAGAGAGCACTATATTTATGAAATGACTACTATACGACAGGCACTGTATTAGGCACTTATACATGGTATGCTGGGAGCAGCTTAGCTTTAGAGGAGAGCTGGAATTTGAAGCAGCCAGATTCGGGCTCAAATCTAGGCTCTATCATTTACTAATAGTGTGGCTCTGGCAAGCTGGTTAACTTTTCTGAGTCTCCAGTTCCTTGGTTGTAAATTAGAGATGATAGTGCAAAATTATTGTGAGAATGAAATGAAATGATGAATTCATGCTAAGTGCTATTTAATAGCATATTAGCATATATGAAATACACTGTTAATTCAGGCCACAGATTTTATTACTATATGTATACTTCCTGTGTGTCAGGTGCTATTCTAGCTGCTTGGTTCTAGCCACAGTGAATGAAACAAAAAGTTTTAAATTATTATTAGAGCACAGTGATTAAAAGCAATGTCTGTTAGACAGAATTGAGTTTGAATCCTGCCACTTCTAGCTGGGTGATCTTGGAAGTTTCTTAGTCTGTACAATGGGGATAAACCGTACTGTGCGGCCGTGATAAAGATTAAGTGACATAATATATTAATATTAAGAACTAAGCACTGCTTGGCACATAAATAGTGCTTAGTAAGTGGCAGCAATTTATTAATTTTATTACTGCGATTAATACTAATGCCCCTAACAAGCCTGAGAGGAAGATATTGATGTCATTTTGTGGAAGAAAAACTGTAACTAAGGAAGACTAGATGCTTTGCAAGGGAGTGCAGAGCTGCTTGGGGATGGAGTCAGACCTCTTTCTTTCTAATTTGAAAGCTCTTGTTCTTTATCCTGAGCCACTTCCCATATGAGTGCCATTCACCTCTGTTAGTCCACTGAGACTGGATTATTGTGAATATCTATTGGTACTTACCAACAGACCTAGGAAGCACACAGCAATTTTTTTCCAGTTTGTATATCTCTGCCATGCTTAATACCTTTTACTTACAAATATAAAGCCGTAGCACATCTTGACTTTACTGTGGTATTCTAAACACTTCACCTTATGACATCTTCTCGGGATCTACTTATGTTGTTAGTTATACAAGGTGGAAATGCTCTATGGCTAAGGCATCAAATTCAACCGGGTCATTTAAAGGCCTACTTCTATGCATTTGAACTTGACCCTGGCTCCTCTCACTGTTCTAGCTGTGACTTTTCCATTCCTACATATTTCTGATCAATTTTTTTCATTTCTTTCTTATGGGCCTTATGAGTTGATGGCATCTATAAGAATATTCATCATGTCAACAACTCACAGGCCAACAAAAAAGTTGAGTGCATTATTGGGCATATAGTGTAGCCAATGATACACTGAATGTTTATTTGGAAGCGGAATGTTTTTCACATGTGAATTTAATGTTTTCCCCTCTTTGATAATGCCCTGCTTAACTATAAAAATAGTTTGCAGGAAGAGCTGATGCTGTTCTAGGAATGCTAAATAAAAATTCAGCGCTTCCTCTATTTCCTTAGCCCCCAGACTCAAGTCTCATTTTTACCCTCTCAGTTGAAAAAACAGAGACATAAATAGCTTCCACTCTTATCCTCAACTTTTTACCAAAGGGAGCCATCATCAACAGATAGTCTGTAGTCTTCCTCATACTTTTGTCATTTATAGCACCCCCTCGATAATAACACTTCAATTATAACTTTTAAAAAAAACATTTGTGAAATTAGGCTACCTCTAGCAATTGATGTATTTAATGTGTGGTATTTTCTTCTCTTCCCCCCAAAATTGATGATATAACTTTAAGTGTAACATAAAATCAGTGGTTTCTTAGACTCAAAATACAGTATTAGATATTTCTCTTTTTCTTCCAGAGGAATGTACCTCATTAGAGGAGCAACTCTCTAAGGGAAGGATCTAGAAATGTATGGGACCTTGCCACATTAGGTGCTCAAGCAATTCTAACATCATTTGCCCTGTCGTATCACTAAAAAGCCCCGTAAAAGATTCATGGGATAGATTTTCTTATTGGGCTCTGAAAGGCTCACTTTGGCCCACATGAAGCACTCACCATGCAAGTCTTTCCTCAGGGCCCTGATACCTGGAGGTGTTTTTCTCTGGCAACACAAAGTAGAGATCTGGTATAGACTTTTCAAGAATGTTCATTGCTTTAGGGACTTCCTTGATACTACCTGTCCAGTTTCTTTGATCAGCAAAAATAATAATGATAAGAAAACAAATCAAAATACCCTGTGTTTATTTGGTAAGGTTTACTCCCTTTACAGTTTTCAGGTGTGTGTGTATGTGTGTGTGTGTGTGTGTGTGTGTATCTTCAAGAGAACTCTGTGAGGTTGATAGGGAAGAATTACATGTGCAGATGGAGAAATGAAAGTTCCAGAGTATGTGACATGTCTACGGAGCACTCAGAACATGAACTGGAAAATTAGGGTAGTATGAAAGGATGGGTGTAGACTTTGAACTCAAACTCAGTTCTGCCACTTAGGAAAGATGTTATCCCAGGGCATCACTTATCTCTGGACACTTTGAGCGTTTGCTCATCTGCACAGCAGGGATAGTCAAACCTACCATGAACTGCTCCTGTAGGATTATAGATGATACCAGTCCCAGAGCGAAGACTTAGTGCATGGGAGATATTATTTTCACTGCACTTTTCTAGAAATCACTCGGCCTGAAGGAACATTCAGCTAAAGCCTAGCACTTCTCTAAGAATTAAGCCGGTTAAAGAGCTTTGCATGCTTAAATAAGCCACATGAACATTAGTTAGTGACAGGAATTTGTCATAAAGGTACACTAATTGGAATGCAAACTATGCTCTTGAAACAAAGATCCAAAGTATCAGACTAGCTCTCAGGAAGCTGTTTGTAAATGGCATCTTGTTACTTATTGTCTGTTTAGAATTAAAGCTGTTAATTGGGTTCCTTCATTAGTTAATTGGCCTTCTCCTATCCTTTAGACAGAAAGGATGTGCCAACCGTCTTGATCCAGGAGAATCACAAGAAAACATTTTCCTATTCCCAGGAAAACAACATATCCATTGATAAAGAATGAAAAACAAAAACAAATAAAACAAACAAAAACTCAAAACGCTGCAACAGCCAGAGGAACAAAAAGTGCAGCACAACAGTTTTGCTTTAGGTGAGAGAGACATTGGTTCACTCTGGCTCGGTCTTCAGGAGGATTTCCCTAAACTAGATTTTTAAAAAAAATGTATGCTCCTGCCCACTCCTTTTATTGTACTGCTGGGCAACTCAGGTTGCACTGTTAAATTTGGCTAGAGAAGGAGGATAGAAAGAAAGATTTCAGAGAGGGCCGGGTTCTTTAAGTTGATCAGCTCTGTGGGCTGGTGACCCTAATGCGATTAACTCATTTAAGAAATTAGTGGGGGGAGGATGGGGGTGGTGTAAAGGGTAAAGAGAAGGGAGGGGCGACATTTGGCAGGGCAGTGAAGGTCTGCTCAGAGCAAGCCGCTGTCTTCATGAGGGAGGGCGCCGCGCTTGGGCAGACGGCGTCCCGCGTGTCAGCCCCTGGGCCACTCCACCACCAAAGTCTCCCATCGAGTCCGTTGCCCGTGGAGTCATTGAGCATGGAAGCTCAAGAGCGCCATTTACCATCAAGAGGGCCCCAGTGCTCTGGACGGCGAGCACCCCGCACGCACTCCACAGCCAGCGCCCCTTTCGCGAGGCCTCCGGACAACCCCAAGTTAACTTGCCCTCGTTTTGCATATTGCGAGTCCCTGGGAGTCTCTGGAAAACGATGAGATGCTTTGTTTCTGCAAACGTGCTATGTCGGTGTGCGCCCTCAAAACAGCAGCACTTGACGAGATCACCGCAGATCACGCATTGCAAAGCAAAACCCCTTTGGAAGAGGCTCTTTTCTGATTTAAGTCATTATTTCGCATTTTTTAAAAAACGTGGGGCCGGGTCAGTGGCTCAGCCTGTAATCCCAGCACTTTGGGAGGTCGAGGCGAGTGGATTGCATGAGCCCACGGGTTCGAGACCAGCCCTGGCAACTTGGCGAGCCCTCGTCTCTACAATAATAATTTAAAAAATTAGCCGGGTGTGGTAGTGTGCGCCCGTAGTTCCGGCTACTTGGAAGGATGAGGTGGAAGGAGCCCAGCAGGTCGACACTGGGGTGGCCGTGAGCGTGCCGCTGCACTCCAGCCTTGGCGACACAGTGAGAACCCAACTCAAAAAACAAAACAAAACAAAAAAGTGGATAGGTATGAGTGCGAATTGCTTCCCGCAGCCTTTTCTAAAGCGAGCTCTGCCAAGGGTTGGGCAAAGCGGGGGCGGGGGGGAGGCTGAGAAAGTGAAAGGGGTTCCTTGGGGCGGGGGGCGGGGGGTGTACCGCTCGTGGGATGCGCCGCGCGGTCACGGTCACGGCCGCAGGGCGCGGGCCAGGCTGGCCCCACGCGAGACGCCGAGCGGCGCTGCCAGCCCCTCTGACCAGGGACCCTCGTTTGTGGAGCATCTAGAGGGGCTCGTTGTTTTCTGAGGAGCACACTTAGGGGAAAAAACACTGCCTTAATGCAGTTGCCTCGCCTGAAATGAGGAAATAGAGCTCTCAACTGGGCTCCAAGGGGAAATTTGATATGTTAGTGGAAAGATTGAGGTTGTTTATTGTTTTATCTTTGCAACTCAGATGAAGCCAGGGTAAAATTCTTATAATGTTACTAACCCCATGAACATATATTTTCCAGTCTCTAGAAAGAGCTGATTTAAGAAATGTTATTGGATTTTTAAAATTTTTCTTAGAATATACCCGATGTGATTTTTACACCTCTTAAAAAAAACTTCCTATAATGACACTGCAAATGAGAAAAATAAATTTTTTTCTTGTTAAACTATTTTGATTTCTGGTTTATAAAACATGGCCCAAATTATTAGTTAAGCATATGATATAAATAGATTGCTGTGTTCATAATATTTGTGAGAAAACATACAGACACCAACTCTGAACTTTCACACACCAACTTTGAGTTTTCTTTTTCTTTTTCTTTTTTTGTTTGAGTTGGAGTCTCACTCTGTTGCCCAGGCTGGAGTAAGTGGAACATTCCCGGCCACCGCAGCCTTCCTTCCACCTCAGGCTTCCAAGTAGCCAGAACTACAGGTGTGCACTACCATGGCTGGCTGATTTTTTTATTTATTGTAGACACGAGGTCTCACCATATTGCCCAGGCAACATGGTCTTGAACCCGTGGGCTCAGCCAATCCTCTTGCCTCGGCCTTCCAAAGTGCTGGGATTATAGACTTGAGCCACTGAGCCCAGCCAACTTTGCCTTTTCAACAAAACATATTTGATTCTTATTTACACAAAATGTCTAAATATATTCTGTTACTTTTTTGTATTAAAAATGGTATCACCTGGGGACGGGGAGACACCTCTTATCACCAAGGGTGTCTGAACGAAGCATA
>CAUYQG010281200.1:0-19730 GCA_963574415.1 Tarsius wallacei | reverse complement strand
ATAATCTCTGCAAGTTACCGCCACAGAGCAAGTTAAAATCATCATTACAAAACAAATTACTTACAACAAATTACATGGATTTTTTGTGATGTTAAAACGATGCTTAAGTTTAAGTATTCTTCTCCATGCTTGGCTAATGTTCTCTCTAAGGGTGGAGACTATCTCCACCCAAAACAACATTATCCCAACACAATGATGTTATCCTGTAAAAAACAGTCCCCGCAACCCATTAATATAAAATTTTAAAATTATAAAATTATAAAGCTTTTCATTAAACAATTCTACTTAAAACTTATATCCCAAATTAACTAATATATATTATAATCTTTCTAACAAATCTAGTCCTTTACAAACTTAACTTCCTTATTCAAATTATCCAGGGAAACAGGTTATTTCCATAATAAGGTCTCTGGGGGCCAGAACAACAGTTTCTGGCCCAAGACTTTGGAGCAGTCTTTGTGTGGAGTATTTCCATCTGCACGGAAGAATGCGCACCTGGGGACCCTCCTGAAGCACCTCACGCAGATGCACATTCTTTCATGGGCGAAGAGTTTCCTTCTCAAGGCCCTCTGGTCTTTCAAGCCCCTTGGTAGTTTCCTCTTGTTCGAATTCCTTCATTGTCTTCTTATTTGGAACAGCCCAGAAGAAACTTTTAGTGATGTTTTTCAGGCCTCAAGGTAGTTTCGGTTGTTAGGTAAAATCTGTTTCACTTACTTGAATTCTACATCTAAACCCTTTAACTTTTTATATACTAAAACTTTAATGTGTATCTCAAAACCCTATAAACAAACTTATAAATCACCTACATATACCTTAATATAAACTTTCACTACACTTAAATCTTATGCCTTGTATTCAAACACTATAACTATAACTACAAATAATTAGTAAAAATATCCAAAACAATTCTTTGCCTAAACAAAATCAGAAACCTCTTTTTACCAGGTATTAAGTCACAAATCCTAACCCTAAAAACAAGATTTGTAACCCATGACCAAGCGAAAGAAAGCCCTTAAAATGCCTCAGAGTCATCACATGGGCAAAAGGGACAAGTCAAACAATGTAGTGAGAAGTGGAAAGATGGACAATGAGTTTTCAGCAGCTGCAGGCCTCGGCTTCCCGGACTCACCCTGCGACCGGGGGTCATCAGGACCCTGTCAATCTGGTGGGCCTCCAAGGCTGGCTCCCAACAGGTGACAGGTTCTATGGAAGCCCAGACCTCATTGTCACACTATGCCCATGTAACTAACCTGCATGTACCCTGAACTTAAAATTTTATAAAACATACAGAAACGCATGTGCTGTCCTCCCTTCCCCTATACTCTAATTGAATTTGCCAGGAAAAAAAGGGCAGTAACCCTTTCCCATTGTTTTTTATAAGTAAAAAGTAGGGGGGGAAAGACCCAAAAAATGGGAGAATTCATAAGAACAGGAAGTTTAATAAAACTAAATAACAAAGATTTAATAATGTCCATATACTGCTTTTCTTGAAAAGATTCATCTCATTAAAATAATATGGTTTCAGTGCTTATCTCTTAGTCTTGCTGCATGTATGGAGATTCAGAGAAAAAATAGGTTTATCACGTTAAAATGATGACAAATTGGCCAGGCTCAGTGGCTCAGCCTGTAATCTCAGCACTTTGGGAGGCCAAGGCGAGTGGATTGCATGAGCCTGTAGGTGCGAGACAAACCCAGGCAACTTGGTGAGAGCTTGTCTCTACAATAAATAAAATTTTAAAAAATTATCTAGGTATGGTAGCATGCACCTGTAGTTCCAGCTACTCGGAGGGCTGAGGTGAAAGGATCGCCGGAGTCCAGCGGGTCGACACTGGGATGGCCATGAGTGTGCTACTGCACTCCATCCTGGGAACGGAGTGAGACTCCCACATGTACTCCAAACATTGAATAGAGATTCTTGGGTTTTGATGAAATATAAAAGCACAGTACAGTCCCCACTTTGAAATACTAAGAAAAATCAAATATTGTTTTTAAAAAAAAAAAAAAGAGCAGGCATTTCTGGACTGCTGGTAAAATATAAAATTTTCTCCCAAGTAGTCTGTGTGATGTATGGAGCTATAGATAATGTCTTCAATAATGCTCTAAAGGAAGTTTACCAACACCTAAACACAGCTGTTGAAACATTTCAGTTGGCATGATATGGTAACAGAGGCCCTTATAATGCTTTGTAGAATAGACATGTATACAGTCATGGGAACCTGAATGATGGTGATTTCATTGTTGTGCAAACATCATAGAGCATACTTATACAAACCTAGATGCTGTAGCCTACACACCTGGGTATGTGGTATATCCAATTGCTCCTAGGCTGCAAACCTCAACAGTATATAACTGTACTGAACACTGTAGGCAATGGAACACAGGAGTATTTGTGTGTCTAAACATAGAAAAGATACCGTTAAACATGGTATTATAATCTTATGGGACCAGCATCATAAATGAGGTTCATTGTTGACCAGAATATCCTTGTATTTCTACTTCCTCCCTAGCTCTAGATACTTTTATCCTGTTCAATATGGTACAATAGCAAAATAAGTTCATAGAGTGCAGAGAAAGCAGATAGCTATTCAAGATATCGTTGTTTCAATAAAAAGTACTTTTTTTCCAAAAACCAAAACAAAAATCTCCTTTTCCTTCTCCAAATACCCTTTATGTACATTTTGCTACTGTCCCTTGCAGGATTTACACTGTTAGACAAAACACACAGTGGAATGATCAGAATTTAATTAGGCTTATTTGTTGTTGCAACAGCTTTCAAATTCTTTCATCTTATGAAGGAGTGAATCCCTAGATCACTCACAGACACATGAAAATAGAAAACTACAGAGGAATTTTTACATTGCACTTCAGGTCTTAATCATGTAAAGCACCTGTGCCTTTCTAAGAGATGTAAATCCCTCTTTATTATTTTGATGAGTTAACAAGATGAATTCATCTCTAGAACGTTATAAGAAATAAATTGTGAGAAATGGCCCCCAACCATATAACCTCTCCTTGATCATTCCTATTATTTGGAAGTTCTCCAGGGAAACTAGAATCTTACAGAAGTATTCTTTGTGTCCTAGTTATTTAACTCAATGATTTATCCACCTATGGAAAATGCACTACTATTGAGAATAGGCTGAGAGGTGATCATTTTAATCTGGAAGACTTTTTTCATAAATAAAGTAAGTTGAGTTTTAAGAGTTACAGCAAATTCTCTGTATGCATCATGTTTGTGTATTTCACTGTGTGCTAAACCATACAATAAACACAGCAACTGAAGAAAAGTTTCCAGCTTTGAAAATATCCAGGTTTAAATATTGCTGTTTGCCCTAACCACCTCTTAAACATATACTCACTGCAATTGATAATATAAAAGCATTTGTGTAAAAGGCTTTATAACATTTTATACACAAAATATAAACCAAATTTTATATGATTATCAGATTTGTATACCAAAAAGAATCTTGAGACAACCTTTTTTGTACATATAATTCTCTAATTCTTGGACACCAAAAACAAGACTAATTAAACAGTTTAGTATTAAAATAAGTAGAAACTTATCATCTACAGAAAATTATCAGCCACATGTAACCAGAGTGACTCTATCTGAACTAGGTACAAAAAACATTGCTAGTATTCACCTTTACATTGGCATGTAAAGTTTATGTGTATTAAACAAAACATATTTTAAACAGCCTTACATTCCTTGACTATGTGAGTTACAGACAAAAAGCCATGACACTGAGATGAATGACTACTTTTGACAAACATTTTTGACACCCTAACCTTGGAGGTCTGGAGCACTATACACTGAGAGCCATAATGATCTTAGTTTATAGTTCCATCATTTCAGGTTTTGAATAGATGCATATCAGTAAACAAAAATGAAAGTTGATTCCATATTGTTGGTGTATGTGAAGAAACATCCTCACATTATATGATAGCTGTGTCATTTAGGAGAAAGCCAACTAAACCTATTACATTTCTAATCCGCTTATATGTGTGTGCTTAATACCCAAATCTTTGAATGATTGTTTGATTGTTTATTCCTTTTTGGTAGTAGTTCCTCCCACCAAACAACTTATAATTAAACAACTAATGGGAGATTTCCACTGGGTTTCAGTGTGGATCAAACTACTATCAAAAAGAAATTTTTTTTACAAACTCTACGTAGATAAGGACTACATAATCAGTTATTGGAAATGAATTTCTATTTTTGTTTGCATAATTTGTTTTCTATGTATTTGTGGATGCTCAATCAAGATTTATGTATATTCATTGATTTTTTTTCAAGTATGATTAGCCTTTTAAAAAAATACAAAATTGTATGCTCATTCCCCAAAAAAAGTCAGCTATGATTAAAATTAAAATTGCTGGTGGCACAGTGCTAGGATTTACAATTCAAAATGGTTTCAGGGCAAAATTATAAACCAAACTAGTATTATATATGCAGGTCTTTATGGGTTTTAGAATAAGTTGGTTTATTAGGTCAAAGTTACCAATTGGAGGGGGCATCGATCAACTATGGACATAAATTTAATTACCTGTTTTTTTAATTAAGGAAAATGTGCTACTGTGTCTTAGGTGGGCCTTGAATTAACCCTTAAAGGTTGTGTGATCCACTACCCTGCTATTAGATAAAATAACTTTAAATCATTCCCAAAGAAAGGTACCACATCCTTCTCAAGAGAAGTTAATTGATTCTTAGCAAAAATACATATTTATAAAAGTAATAAACTTCCAACAAAAAATTCACAGTGATAAGATTCCTTTGACAAGAGCCATAATTTTCCCCCAAATATGTTTTTAGAGGTTTTTTCCTTTCTTTGTATGCATTAATTTTTTTATTGCATAGACTGTCACCCATGCCTATTATGCTTTTATTAAAAATAATAACTATATTCCTGGCTTTTACTGGAGTTTGGTTTTTTAAGCATCCATTAGGACTATAATTTTGGCAACCTAATAATGCATTACAAAAATTTTCAGCGCCCTTTCCTGAAGTTAGTGACTTCCAGGTGTCCTCCCCATGCCTAGCACCCTGTGCGTCTATATGCCTATTGTTGCCCCTACGGCATTCTCAGTGTTGCCTCAGTTTCCCCATCACTTACAATCTTGTACACAGCTGAAGTTTCTACAGTTCTGCACTCATTCTTCTTCTTGCTTTCTCTGTCAACATTAACTTCACAAATGTAAAACACATTCTACTGAAAGAATAACCTCCTCCAGCATTTAATAAAGTCATTCTAAAAACGTCTGACATAAAGATGTCTGCCCAGTCACCTGTCACCTGACTGCAGGGGATGAAGGAAATGAGTTTGAGATCAGAGACACACATATGATTGTAAACCACAATCATGGCTAATATCTTAACCTGTCTTTATCTTAATTTATCTCAGTCTACCTCCATTTTCAGCTATCTTTACCCTCTCTTGCCCAGCGTATAATCTTTGAATACCTATCTAACTGATAGCCTTCATAAAGGAAGGACTTTTGTACGTATTACACACTTTTTCTTGAAAAAACAGTAACTCTCCAAGACAGCAGTGGCACGGAGAAGAGACTGGAAATCTATGATTATTCACAAATCAAGACCTACCCCTTTTTTCTACCTTTCGTAAGTTTAATGCAGAGGGCACTAAACTGAGTCCTAATCTCCATTCTACCATAATTAGAACCTTAACCTTGGGAAAGTCACTTAACTTGTCTGGGTATCAATCCATCAATGAAAACATTAAAGTATTTGACATCTATGGCCCCTTTCATGTTTAAATCAATGATTTTATTCTTTTTTTTTTTTTTTTTCGCTAAATGAGGTCTAGAATACTGGCCTATCAAATGAAGTCACTGTAAGGAATAACTAATAAAAATTATAATTAACTTTTCATGTATGAAGCTATTTGAATGTCAATTGGGCAGGCATTTTTTGAATGTTTCTAGTCGATCATAATCACTGCTTTCTCTGTCTTTCTGTTCTTTCTATAAGTATTTGATTAAAAGTGATATACAAAATTATCTTCTTTTTATATGCATTCTACTGGGGGATACCAATTAAGATTTCTTTAATTTGTGTATTTGTTGTTTATAATATGAATATGCATTCTTAAGAAATACCTGAACAATAGTTGTTAAAAGACTAGCATGCCCAGTAGATGGTCTGAAAATTTCTGTAATATCCAATTATGTGTAAATGCAGACTATTCATGTTTAGCATGCAAATAATTGCTGGGAATGGGAATAATCTGATTCATACATGCAATTAAGTGAATATATTTTAATCTTTTTCTTAGGAAGTTACATATTTTTGTTATATGGGCATTTATTTTTTAGGTGATATATTTAATTCAAAATCTTTGCTATCTCATGAAGACCACCAGTTTGTCATCAACACTTAATGTCATTTTGTTAAATTAAACCAGAAGAGCCTGTATATCCTGTGCACGCTTATTATGTCTTCTACTGCATTGTACAATCATTTAAACCTGTGTGCCTGTAGATACAAGAGGCTTAGGTGGAGCTGGGAAAGAAAATGTCCACAGTTGCCTTGTAATATTTTTCTAGTTCTTCGGTCACCACCGTGCACCACTAGTGCCTTTCCTCTTCAATGGTCACACACACACACACACACACACACACACACACACATACATATACTTTGTCTTGCTTCTTTCAGGTGAAAAAAAAACCTTACTAATTGAGGGGAAGGATAATGTGTTTGAAAAAGTATAAATTATGTGGTGGTAGAAGTTTCTAAAAAGAGGTTTCTGTGTTCTACTCATAGGGAAACTTACAGAAAAGGCAAGTACTTAAAGTACCCCAATTTCTGGGGCTAAATATATCATCAAAATTATTATACAAGGCTATTATCCTCATCATATACATCACATGATTCCAGTCCTCTTTTTCTAAACCTGTGACACTAACCTAAATTCTGCTGTTTAACAAAACTCCAAAGGAACACATCTTTGAATGACATTAAGGATGTGTATCTATAGTGCTAGAAATGTTGTTACTTCATTATGCTTTAAGAAATATGCTTAGTAAGTGGATTTATTCTACTCGCCCATTACTCTGGTACTTTCTGTCTAATTGCAAAGAATTGTATATAATTAGTTGTTCTCATTCACATGTATGTACAGACTCTGACAAGAAATTAAAATGTGGAAATATTAGTTCCCAAAATCAAGGAACATGTTCAACAGACTATAGAATATCTTACTAATCAGATCTTTTAGCAACATATCTGCCAATGCCAACCTTACTTTTTGTTTAAAGATACTAAATCTCTATTACATTGTAAAAGTTCTAGTATGAGCTATTTATACTAGCTAATAAGCTCTAAATTAAATAATACAACCAATGAAACTGAGAACATTTTTTAGTTAATTTAAGAAAGTAATGTCAGATACTACCATTTGCTAAGCACATGAGGTGACTCCAACACTGTGCTGTTTTATAGAGAGGCACCCATCTAATCCTTACAGTAACCCTATGTGGTACATACTGTAGTTAGAATCATTTCACAGATGAGGAAACTAAAAACGAAAACTTTAAGAGCTTAAATAACGTGCCCGTAATCATAAGTGAGTCTAGAATTCAAGTCAAATTTGTCTGGTTCCTGAATCGTGATTCTAGACTACGCCCTCGCTGCATGTGTCTATTTAGGTCCCTCTTGGTATCACACCATAAAATGCTGCCACTCCATCTTAATGTTCTAAAATGTATGCATTTGGGGGATACCAGAGTTATGTTACTTAAGATTTTTGAAAAACTCCCTAGGAATGAGAAAAAAATCTATTTTAATGAAGAATGACACAGTCTATAGGTCATTAACTTCAAAGCATGTATTAGTAAGATGACCAAGAGCTAGAGTAAACCATTGTCATTATTTTCTGAATGTAGAGATGATGTGGCCAAGAGCAAAGAAAAGAAGACATTATCTTTTGTAATAATTGAAGTAGAATCTTTAGTTGATCCCCCCAACAGTTTTGAGACCCTAAGAGTTATACATGATTATGCCACTTAGGAAAGTCAGAGAGAGAAATAAGTGGATTTATTTTTATTCAGAATGGCTGATTTGTTGTGATCAGAAGCCAAGGATTTTAAAATACCAAGGAATACAAACCTGCATGTGAGATTTGTGAGACGATGGGTAGAAGACTAAATGTCACAACTAAAAATGAGGTCATCACTACAGTAATTTTGCAAGCTGCATGGCAAACATCAATCCATTGTTGAGCTCTTCGATTCATGTATATTTTATATGCTTACTAAAAACTGTTCCATACATATATCTTCACAAAAATAATGCTGTTTTTAAAGGCTAGGTAGGTCTCAATAGACACCTACTATCAGTCATTGTTTCTCCAAAGAAGGAACAGTTTAGATACTGTTTTGTGAGAGTATCTCCATCACTGCCACATTTCAGTCTTTTAAAAATACACATTTGAAATATCCTAAATGGGCAAATTTCCATGGGAATATACTTTGGGTAACAATTTGAAAACAAATAATTAAAAACCATTTTAAAAATTAATTTATTGATTGATTTTAGAGTTGTGGAATATAAGTGAGGATTTACTACATAAGTAAGCTGCATGCAGGTGAAGTTTAAGCTTCTAGCTGGCCCTCACTCTCCCCTGGTAGTAGACCAGGTACCCATTGTGTTGTCACGTGCCTCTATCCCTCCTCCATTCCTCCCTCCTCTAGCAGTGTTCAACGACTACTGATCCTACCCTTGTGCTAATGTGACTGGAGTTCAGGGCCTGCTTATGAGAACATGCAGTATTCACTCCTTTGTTTCTGTGATAGTTAACTTAGTATGATGGTCTCCAACTACCTACTTGCCACAAAGGCCATTATTTTGTTCTTCTTTATGGTTGCATGATATTTCACCATGCATATGTACCACATTTTCTTTATCCAGTTCACTTTCGATGGGCAACAGGGTTGGTTCCATGTTTTTACTATTGCAAAAAATGTGGCAATAAACATACCTGTGCAGGTGTCTTTTTGGTAGAGAGATTCATGTTTCTCCAGGTATATTCCCACGAGAAGGATTGCTGAATTGTTTGGAAGATCAATTTTTAGTTCTTTTAGAAATCATCACACTGCTTCCCATAAAAGTTGAACTAGCTTACATTCCCACCAACAGTGTAAGAAACATTCCCTTTTCTCCATAGCTGTGCCAGCACCTGTTGTTTTTTGATTTATTAATGATAGCTGTCCTTTCCAGAGTTAGGTGGTATCTCATTGTAGTCTTAATTTGCATTTCTCTGCTGATTAGTGAGGCTGAACATTTTTTCATGTGTCTGTTGGCTGCTTGTATTACAAACAATTAAAATTTTTTTTTTTGTTTCCTAGTGTAACAACAGGAACGATATTGACTTTTTGCCATTTTAAAAAACTACATGTAAGAGGAAAAACGAGTAATAATATAGATTTCATAATTTGAAGTAAGGCTATCATCTGTCTAAGGATGACATAAGAACATATCCAGTAAGGGAGACTGATGTGAAAGTGAGAAGATGCACTGATTTATAGCAGATGAGAATAGGAAGATGGAGGCTATGCCTTTACTACCCACTTGACCCCACATGTGGTAGACAACTGACTTGGAGCATAAAGAAAAAGAAAAGCGTACAGAGAGAATATCAATTTAGAGAAGTAAATCAATGTAAGTCAATGAAGAATGAAAAAAAGGCAAGTGTTTGTCTGAAGACATAAAGTACAAAGAGATTACTTAGTCAGTCAGTTTAATCAAGATTAATCTGGTCCAGTTAATAAAGAAAACTGAATCTATCTATCGTAGCCATGTCTGGATAGACAATCCTGGAAGCATTTCCTTTTTTTTTTAGTTTAAAATTTTGGGGTATAATTCAGGGTTAGGTATACAAATATTCATTGTGTAGGTACCCTTGTTGATCAGATGTGCCCCCCTTCCCCAAGCAGTTTCCCACCACTGCCAATCCCACCTCCCTGCCCCCCCACGACCCCGCAGTTTCCCACTACTGTCATTCCTTTTCTTTTGGTATTAGGATAGTTGTTCAAGGTCCACTTATGAATGAGAACATGTGATACTCAGACCCCACAATCCCCCTATTGGGACTATACCCGGAAGAACTCAAATCACTCTATAAAAAAGATACCTGCACACATATGTTTATCACAGCATCGTTCACAACAGCATTTCTTTAGACTTTTCTCTCAGGCTCCCTCTACCTTCCCCCACTCCATCCTTCTCTCGGATTTCCTCTGCCCTTTGGGGAAGAAACAAAGACTGAGCAACTCCGCCAGTATATATCCCTCTCCTAAGCACTAACATCCCTGTGCTGTTCCATTCTGGGACTAGAGAACCAGAACCAGCTGCCATGTCAGTATTTGTCTCTGACTAACATGGAAGCTATAGCAGGGGCTGCATTGAAGATGTAATATATTATTTGACTGCAATCTGCTCTAGTACTTTGGCACCCGGTCACATGTATTATTTAAAATCAGACAAATATATAAACTATTCACATAGTCCAGATAGCTCAGTGATAGCACCTGGTAAATGCTAGGGATAATGTAGCAGGGTATTAACTTGAATTGCAATGGACCAGCAGATATAAATATGACTTGGGAATATTACCAAAGCAGTTGTTAAAATGGAAATAATATTGCTTTTACAGGGAAAGAAAAATTGACAACAGTAAAAACGCAGCTAGAAAAAGTTACAGGCAGAAGCTCAAGGAGAATGTCAGATTTATCCTGTATAGGCAATTGAGAAACACTGATAAAGATAGATTGCTACAACACTATATAAAACAAAGTCTACAGGATGATTCAATATCCAAATATAACCCATTTAAGCTAATAAAGATCAATACCTACCAAAAGTTGATGACATATAACCTACCCTTTATTTTCATGTCCCATCTTAAAGGTTAACACATTTCAAAATTTATACATTTAAAGATACTTAACTTTTAAGATAGAAGTTGGTCTATTCGGCTTATTTTATGTTAAGAAAACTGTTTCAGCTCACTTCAATACAATGTAATACCTAACTCTAATTCATCAAAACAGGTTTCCACTGCAACATTTCAAAAAACTAGATGATATGTTTTTACTTGCATTAATCACTCAAATGCTAAAACATCTAGACCATAAATTTAATCTTATCAATGACATATTTATACAATAGTTTTTTGCTATTAAGTATATTTGGTCATTAAACAGATTATCCTGTCTACCTAAAATTACCTCCATGATTATCCACAGAATTAAAATTAAGAAGATAAATCCCATGAGAATCCCAATGCTTAAAAACTATTTTCACATGCCACACACACAATTTTATTGTCTTGGGTTTTTTAATACTAAGATTATTTTTAAGGGCCTGATGCATAATAGGCATTAAACACATTTGTCAAATAAATGAGAGAGTAAAAAAGATGGAAAAAAGGTAGAAAGAAAGACTGGTCATAGAAGAGACATGAATCAACCATGTCTGCAATTCAAAAATTCCTCAGAATAATTTACTGAGAGTTTAGTGAAAGAAAGCTCAACATTTATTGTAGACTTTGATAGTAGTCTAAGTCTACTTAATTTATGAAGCAATGATATGCCCTTTCCTAATCTATGTGTAGTATACACTTTATTCAGAGTATAATAAAAGAAGAAAAAGAACACAGAAAAAAATATCAAGGAAGAGAAAAATCTATTTAAACTGACACATATAAATCAACAGTAAAATAACAAATGTAAAATGTCATAACATGCTCAGTAAAGAAATATCCAAATTTTTCTAATTTTCTACATTAATCAAAAGTAAATATAAGGAGGCATTTTTATAGTTCACAAGACAGCCATTGACTATTTTGGTTATATTAAGGCTGCAAAATACTCAGTAATACTCTGTATCCTATATTAATTATTATACTTAGGAATATAACTTTTAATAGCTTAATGCTTAGATATGAAGTTATCTATAACCATTTCTGAACTAAGCATTTCAATACTTTAGAAACTGAGTGAGATATTTAGTATGCTGACCGTTTTGTAAGATCAAAATAACATGCATGCTGATATACCGGGGATGCCAAAAAAAAATGTATACACATTTTAAGAGATGTTATCCATGTATTACTTTTAGTTTGCTGTAATCAGAAGTGTCTGGATGCTGATGGTAACCACTTTGAGCACCTTTTTAATTCCAGAAGTCAAATGTGACTTGTATTCATCTTTTGTTATCAGTATATATTGAGTATTACAATTTTAACACAGCTCTCCCTTTCTTAAAAAGTGCATACTTTTTTGGCACCCTCTGTGTTTCCAGGTGTGAACAGGGAATTTTATAATGACAGCCAGTCATCCTCTAGGACTGCCTCAGTGCAAGAAGACTGATGTTGTTTCTTCCCTAAATGTATAGTTTCTATTTCACTTGAATACAATTTTAGGAAAATATATTGCTCATTCTGAAGCATATTTCAAGTATTAATTTGAATATTAAATAACTAAGTATTAAATTAAATATTAATCCAGTCTTTCTTAACCTTTTTAGTAAGAACATAAAAATCACCTTAAGAGGTTTTTCAAATACAGATGCCAGGGCTCCATCCCAAGGAAAGCAGTTGGTTGACGGTCATAGAAAGAAATGATTTATTTGACATTTCCCCAGATGATACTAATCCAACTGAATTAAATGGTATCATCCTATTCTTTGTCTAATTGAGAATAAAGGAATAGAGCTTTATTCAAAGAATGGAAGTTTTACAAATTCTATCTCCAGGCTAAGGGGACATAATCATAGGTAAAGTGGAGAAAACTATGGCTCTAATGCTTTGTGTGACTTTGTTGAAGGATGATATTTTTCAGACAGCATGTCAACAAATATTTATTGAGCATTTATTTAGTGCCAAGCTCTATCATATATCATATAGGTACTAGGAATAAAGAAGTTAACATGATAGTTTGCTCTTAAGAAACTTACATTCCAGTAGAGAGAATTTAATGATAAGCATGGAGAAAACAGAAAGATAATTTTGGATACCTGTGAGTGCTACAAAGACAAATAGAACAATATAAATAGTGAATGCAGAGGGTAGATTTGGCTCTGGTGAACAGAGAGGTCTCTTTATAAAGCTGACATTTGGGAAAACCAGGAGGAAGAGTATTTCAAGCAACAAAAAAAGTGATTGCCAAGATCCTGAGATAGGAAGAAACTTTATATGCTTGCTTAATATCCTAAGGGCTGGCATGGCTAGAGCTTAGCAGAGTACTGGGAGAATAGAAGGGATGAGGTCTGAGAGGCAGGCAGGAGCCAGCAAGTGTGTGGGCTTAGAGGTCATGGGAAGGGATTGCATGTATTGCAGTTGAACTGGGGAGCTAGCTGTTAAAGGTTTTTAACTGAAGGAATGACTATGAGGAGATCTGCCTGCCCTTTGGAATATTACTCTGGTTGCTGTGTGGAAGTTGGCCTGGGGAAGGAAGTAAGAATTAAGGCAAAATTCCTACTGCTGGGAGATGATGATGGCTTCATGATGAAACATTCTAAGTCTTACAAATAATAACTTTTCTTCATCATTCTTTTAAGTCAAAAACTCTATGCTGCAAGTCTTAAAGATGAGAGTAGGGAGAGGTGATTCACATAAAAAAGGAACCATCTTGATATACTTTTCTAATATGTGATGTTCTTGTTCAAACGGCTTTTGATCTAGGAAGTTTCCATAATGTTGTCCAATAAGAATTGTAAATTCTATATTACTGTGTAGAATTGAAATATGTGAAGTTTGTTTTGGTGAACTTTTTTAGTCCTGAAATTGAGAGATGGGTTATGTTCATGCTACAAATATTAGATCCCAAATTGACTGCTTAAAGGTGAAAGTTAACTATCTAATCGAATTAATTTCTAAAAATAAAATCTTTTCCCTGTTACTACCAATTATATTTCATTTGTCATTGCTACATCCCAAGAAAGGTATTTCATATAAAAGGTCAGTCTAATCTGCAGAACAAGAGAACACTGGGATAGGAGGACCTTTGCTACTATATGGGCTAAGATCCTCTGAACAGGAAAAATTTGTTCAAATGCTGTTGAATACATTTCATACTTACACGGTAGATATAATAAGATAGAATACAAGGACTATACTCTAGGTTCATAATAATTGTTATTTTGTATTTAATAGTTGACTTGGCTTTTAAACAAGTACTGTCTTAAAATATCTTCTGAATTACTGTGTTAAATTCTTAACTTATCCTGCCTTTGTCCTGTCAATCAGGACAATTTTTGCCAATTTTCCAGATGGCAAAAACCAGGTATCATATATGGCCCATGTGTTTTAATGCCTACTGTGGTACAAAATATGTAATAGGAAGCTATGTGTTTTAGTGCCTACTGTGGTACAAAATATGCAAATGTCTGCTGAATAAAATAAACTAATAGAATATGTTCCTTATACTCTAGAAGTCAAGAATAAAATAAATAGAAAATATGATTAATGTTAACTTACACAAATCAACATATATAATATTTTGTCAACAATAGGCATGCATCAAAACATTTACCAATTGGATTTTTTGATGAGGAATGTTTTCTAGGAGGCCTCATCTAAATCGCTATTTAAAAAAGAAAAGGGAGCTTTGGATCCAAGATGGCCACCATGGAGCAGCAGACTGGCACCTCTCTCACCAAGCAAAGCAGAGAGTAGATATCTAGCCACTGATAGACAGAGACACCCTGAACAGTTTTGGATGAGTGAAGTACCCTGAAACCAGCAAAGGTCTCATAGAGACCAAAAAGCGATGGCAGATGCTGGAATCTGGGTGCTCCACACTCCGCCATGAACCAGACTCACATAAGAACGGAAGCCCTGCCTGGTGAATGAGAGTGAATGAGTGATCCTAAGACACTTTGGGTCAGTTCTCTACCTCCCAGCCATGCACAAGTTGTAGGTCTCACGTGGGAGGAGTCTTGATCAGAGCACAGTAATGGGCGACTGGGGTCCAAGTGGGAACAGGAGCAAAACACACACTCAAACAGCTGCTGAGAGTGTGCCTTCTGCCAGTAAAGCCTGACAACCAGCTCCCAGGCCAGGAAAGTATGCTTGCCGATTTCACTCAGCTGGTGCCCACCACCAACAACTGACAAACAGCATACTTGTCACATCAGGGAGAATCACCTCCCAGGCCCATGTGCCTACAGGGCAGATTTTTCCCCACCCCTCATGACAGAGAACTTGCTCTTTTTCCCAGAGCTGAGCATGGACTTGAACAGGGAAGGAGTGACACAAAAGATGCCCAAAGGCTTTCCCAGTAGGAAGGCTTCTGGGCTGTAAACCGCAGACTGCAGACAGGGGCCCATCCCCCTACCCACTCTCTGGAGAGTGCTTGCAATAGAGGCTGAAAACAAACCCAACCTGATTAACAGCAGGAGAGACAATCTACAACAGAAAGGCCTGTCACAGAGTGGAGCATAGAGCAGAAGTGAATGCCCTTCTCTCTCACAGTAGTGACCTATGTTGAACGAAGAAAGGGCCCTGATTGACAAGCATCAGGGCAACAAAATCAAAGAGGAATTATATAAATAAAAAAGAGGCATGTCACAAATGAGGAAAAATTATATATATATATATACACATATATATATATATATGCAATCCTCACAGTCCTAAAGAGACAGTGCCTGAAAAAGCAGCTATCAGGGCAATGGAACCATGGAAACCCCCCAGAATGACCTGCTCCAGATGTCAGTCACAGAAATCAGTGATTGAATGGCTAAAATGATCAGAGAGAGTCAAGAGAAATTAATTAGAAGTAAAACTCACCAAAGTTGTACAGGAAGTAAAAGTGGAGTTGGCCTATTTTAGAAAGTCCCATTCTGAAATCATAAAAATGAAGAACTTTATTCTGGAAATTAGAAACACAGTAACAAGCATAGGGAGCAGGATCAATCAGGCAGAGGAGATAACCTCAGATCACAAAATGCAGAACTAACCCAGTCTGTTAAAAACTAGAGAAAAAAAAAAAAAGTTCAAAAAGCCCTGAGAAGCCGGGCTCAGTGACTCAGCCTGTAATCCCGCGCCTTGAGAGGCTGAGGTGAGTGGATTGCCTGAGCCCGTGGGTTCGAGACCCACCAGGGCAACTTGGAGAGACCTCATCTCTACAATATATCAAAAAATTAGCTGAGCATGGTAGCACGCACCTGTAGTTCCGGCTACTTGGAAGGCTGAGGCTGGAGGATCACCTAAGCCCAGCAGGTTGAGGCTGCGGTGGCAGTGAGCATGCCACTGCACTCCAGCCTGGGCGACAGAGTAAGACTCCAACTCAAAAAAAACCAAAACAAAACAATGTAAGCTGGAGTTTTCTGAAAGAACAGATAGGAATTAGGGATAGAGACCAGATTTGGGGGCTACTCTCTGCTGTTAGAGGTCTTTAGTGTATTGTTAACTCAGGAATGCCACAGAAGCCAAAGCCAATGCAAAAACATGTTCCCTCAATCCTGCATTCTCCTCTAGATAATCCATTCTTTATCTTTTCTCTGTCAAGATTCTCAACATAATAGAAACCTCCTGTCTCTACTGTTAGCTGCACGACATATTGTAACATGTCTTTTGCTCTGTATAGATTAGGGTAAGTAATCTTAGTTGCAAACAACCCCCAAAGCTCAATAGCTTAGCACCACAGTCAATTCTGGCAGGGGTAGGGAAGAGCTCTGTTCCATGCAGTATTCAGAAACCCAGGTGCCATCCATCTAGTGGCTCTGTCATCTCCTAGGGCCTCAGAATACTTCACTAGATGCTCTGTAACTATGGTAATAGATGAGGAGAGAAAGAACATGTAAAGAATTTCAAGCCAGGTGTGGTGATGTGACCCTGTAGTACCAGCTACTCAGGAGGCTGAGGTGTATCACTTGAGTCCAGGAGTTTGAGACCAGCCTGAGCAATATAATGAAAACTTGTCTCAAAAAAAAAAAAGAAAAAAATTCCAGATATTTAAGGAGCCAAAGCTGGAAATGCTATACATCATTTCTGCCTCTATTTCATTGGCCAGAATGCAATCACATAGCCCACAGTAGATTGTGGAATGTAATCTGGCTGCCCAAGAGCAAAAGGAAAAGAATTTGTAAATGTATAACACTGTCTTTGTCATGTGCCCCTACTGAGAAATATAACGACCGCTTCCCTTCATTTTATTGAATCTCTCAGTTGTACTTGACTGAACTTTTTATCTGAGGAATGCAACCCCCCTTTCATTATCAGGCCCAGAGAGGCATTGAAATGTGACAGCACTCACATCTCACTCCCTGCCCCTTGAGCTAAATAATTAACTCTTGAAGCCACTTGCAATGTGGGCTTTAGACTGATGATAAGTAACCATAAAACTCTATACACCATACACCATTAACTCATACCGTGTAGATCAACAATGTACAGCCAATCACTAACCGATGTTATTTTTTTTCTTTTTTTTTTTCAGTTGGAGTCTCTGTCGTCCAGGCTGGAGTGCAGTGGCATGCTCACAGTCACCACAGCCTTCACCTACAGGGCTCAGCCGATCCTTCCATTTCAGCCCTCCAAGTAGCTGAAACTACAGGTGCACACCACCACGCCAGGATAATTTTTTTACTTATAGTAGAGACGAGGTTTCACCAAGTTACCCAGGCTGGTCTTGAACCCCTGGGCTCAGGCAATCCTCTCGCCGCAGCGAGAGGATTACAGGTTTGAGCCACAGGTGCCCAGACTACTAACCAATGTTATTTCTGCCAAACAGCTTTGTATCAGCCCATTCCTTTTGCCCTTTTGCCTCTAAAAACTGCTTTTATCAAAGGCTGAACAGAGACCCAAGGCATCTTGGAAGTGTGTCCCAAGCAGCTGTCCTCAACTTTGGCCCAAATAAGCCCTCTATATCAATTCTCCCAGTTTCTTTCTTTAGTTTGAAAACTCCTATGTGTGAGGCTACTCTCTTCCAGTTCCTTTATGTTTTATTTATAAAACTAACACATATAACACTCACCATATGAGACACTAATTGCTTTATAAATGCGAACTCATTTAAGTTTTGTCACAAAGAAGGTAAGTACGAGGTGGGTACTTTTATTCATTCCATTTTACAGATAAGAAAACGGAGTCACAGAGACTTTAAGTAACTTGCCCAAGATCACACAAGTAGGCAGCAGAAGCCAGGCTTTGAACCCAAGCAGTGTGGCTCCAGAGTTTATTTATTTCTTTTTTTTTCATAGCTTGGAGTTTATTTCAAAGTGACATATTTTGGGTCATCATATAAAGTATGAAATAAACAGCTAAAGAACACAGTTCTGTTAAAGTGGGAAAAAAATTAGGCAAGTTTTAGATTGATTGATGATCATTTTCAAAAAGGAAACACACCATTAAGTACATAATTTAAGTGTCAGAAACTTCAAGTCAAGTTTCAGCACAATGTATTTCAAAAGCAAAGTTCAAATTCATTCACTGTGGTAAACTGCATTGCATAAAATATTGTTGAAATAAATGTCGCCGGGCTCGGTGGCTCAGCCTGTAATCCCGCGCCTTTGGGAGGCTGAGGTGAGTGGATTGCCTGAGCCCACGGGTTCGAGACCCGCCTGGGCAAGCGAGACCTTATCTCTACAATAAATCAAAAAAATTAGCTGGGCGTGGTAGCGCGCGCCTGTAGTTCCAGCTACTTGGAAGGCTGAGGCGGAAGGATCGCTGGAGCCCAGCAGGTCGAGGCTGCAGTGGCCGGGAGTGGCCACTGCACTGGAACATTATATATTTTTATTGTATACATATTAGGTACACAGTTAAAAAGGAATACAAAACCTACTCTCTAGAACATTTAGACAATATATAGAACAAAGATATATTTCTTAACCCCTGCACCATGCTGCCTCTTTTTCTCCTGTGCTTCTCTTCCTTTCTGGTCTCTTCCTCGGCCTATTCCTTAGCTGTTGGCTTTCTCCAGCACTCTGTCCTTAGCTTTATTTTATTCTAAGTCTCTTTAGGTTTTAAAGACCACCTTTTCTGTAGACTTCCCAGTGAGATCTCTAAGCTGGGGTGGGACCATGCTTCCATTATTCCTAGCCATAGCCTTAATGGTCACCACAGAACTGTCACATGCAAGTGCCAACAAAATATCTGTTGCGGGAATGAATGACAACTCCTAGCCCTCTATTTCCAACGGGATCTGAGCTCCAGACCCGGACAGTCCACTACTCATTAGACACGAACAAGGACGAAGGGAAAAGAGGGGGACAGAATGAAAGGAAGAATATTCCAGGAAGAAGAGATCAAGCCCTGCTAACACAATTTCTAGAGTTCTTAAGCTCGTTTCTTTTTCCATCTCCACTGACACAGACCTGCACTCTTACTTGGACCATAGTCACGGTCTCCTGACTCTCATCTTGCTCCCCTCCACTGGGTAGCCCTGTGGCAAAATCGAATCCCATCCCTCCCCTGCTGACAACCCTCAGCTGGTTTACAAGCCCTTCCTCTAATAGTTCGTGCTGCAAAACAAAGGATAAATTGTAGGTCCCAGAAGACCCCATGCTGTCTCTCTCCTGGGGCCTTTGCTCTTGGAGCCAGTCTCTGGGGCTGGAATGCCCTTCTCGTCGCTCTTAAAAACAAGGCTCAGCCGAGCTTGGTGGCTCAGCCTGTAATCCCACGCCTTGGGAGGCTGAGGTGAGTGGATTGCCTGAGCCCGCGGGTTCGAGACCCGCTTGGGCAACTTGGCGAGACCTCATCTCTACA
>CAUYQG010281196.1:0-13453 GCA_963574415.1 Tarsius wallacei | reverse complement strand
ACACACACACAGCTGAGAAAATTACTGCACATATTTTCTATAAACTCAAAGAGAGCATATGTCACTTAAAGCACCAGAGACAAAGATAGATGATTATAAACTACACATACTAAAGTCACATCTCTAAAGGAGAGGGGAAATTGAATAAAAAACAAATCTAACAATAATAAGGAGAAATAGTCTACCCAACTAAGAAGAAATCAGAAAAATAATCCTGGTAATATGAAAAAAAAAAAGTGTTTTTAACACCCCCAAAAGACAACCAGACTAGCTCTACAAGAAATTCTCAATGCAGTTGTAAATATTGAGACAAAAGTTCAAAATACACCAGTAGAAAAATACTGGAAATTATAAGACTCACAAGACTTATAGAACACCAACAAGAACTCTTCAGCAATAGACCCTAAACAAGATGAAATCTTTTACATTTCAGACATAGAATTCAAAAAGTTGATTATAAAATTGTTCAATGAGATCCAAGACAAAGTTTAAAACAAACATAAAAAAAAAAACTTACTTAGGATATTAATAAAAAACTCTACAAAGAGACACTTAAAACAAAAACAAGCTGAACTTCTTAATGTGAAAGACTCATTTAGGAAAGTACAATGTAGTGGAAAGTTTTAAAACTAGACTAGAGCAAATAGAAGATAGTATCTTGTAACTTGAAGACAAGGTTTCATATTAACTCAATTAGAAAATAACAAAGAAAAAAGAATCAAGAGAATCAAGCAAAGTCTCCAAGAAATATGGGATTATGTAAGAAAGCAACACATTTGGAAACCCTATTTGAGGCAATAACTAAGAAAAACTCCTCTGGCCTTGCCAGAGATTTAAACATCAAATACAAGACTTTCAAAGAACTACTGGAAGAGTCATTGCAAAAGCTTATCCCCAAAGCATGTAGACATCAGGTTATGTAACGTTAATGTGAAGGCAAAAAAAATCTAAAAAGCAGTGAGAACAAAACATCAAATAACTTATAAAGGTAAATATATCCGACTGACATCAGACTTCCTACAGAACTCCTACAAACCACAAGGGATTAGGGCCCTGTCTTCAATCTACTCAAAGAGAAGAACTTTGAACCAAGGATTTCATATCCAACAAAACTAAATTTCATAAATTAAGGAGAAATAAAGGTTTTATCAAGTAAGCAAACACTTGTTAATAAAATTATAAAAAGGACAAACCTACCAAAGTCATAGTCATAAAAGTAGTGTTAAGGAAAAGTAAGTTTCTAATACAGAAGAAAATTCTTGATGAGTGGAAAATAAAGTGCTGTAATAGTTTTTGCATCAGAAGAGAGTTTGGAGATAGAATGAAGACAGAGCCAATTACGAGTAGTGTGTACCCCTAAAATATAACTTTAGGCTCAAGTTGAGGATGTCAGTGCAAAATTCAGAGGAGTAGGGTTCCTAAGTGTTGTAAAAACCAGCTTTACAAGAGTTTTCACAATAATTCTTTAGAGAGAATAAAATAAAAATTATTTTAAAAGAGCAATGCTATGAGTGAGCCTGGTTGGTCTTCATAGTTATTTCCCTAACCTGAAGATGTGGAATTTCCATTCTGAGAGAGAAAAAGTTGCTATCTTTTCATCACCCCAAAGGGGGATGCTGGTGGAAAAAGTCACGTTCACAGTGGAGATATTTATGACCAATAGAAATTTTTCCACATGGAGTTGCCCACAGCAGCCTTGTGTGAGGGTATTGTCTTTTCTTCCATGTCACGTTACTGCACATGGGGCCATGGGAACAACCCAACTGAACAGCACATCAGTTGTATTTCTGCATCATTCAGTCCTTCCATGGTCATCAGTGAGGAAGAACCCCAACCAGGGGATAGATATCAAGGAACCAAAGTTTAGCGTCTCTTCACGTGGATGTGTGAGCAATGACTTCCCTGAGAGAAAAGAGGGGATGCAGGAGGATTTGGAGAAGAGATCAGAGGTTAAAGGAGATTATACTCCGCTTAGGAAAGATGTTAGTTGGAATGTTTTATTTTGTGTTTGTTTTTAGTTTTTGTGTTCCTAAATCATACTGGAACAGATGAAATGATATCAAGTTTTCACATCTGACATTTTTCTTCTCTCACTGAGAACAAAATAAGTCTGACCAGGGCATGGATCACATGAACAGGATAAAAAATTAGTAAGATAATATTCTCAAAGATCAGAATTGTATAAATATATATGTCCAAAGGCAGAAAACGATGGGGCCTTTTTAACTTCTCAACATGTGCTTCTGTGGATATTTTCCAAGTATGTTTATAAATTTAGATTCAAACTTTATGGGTGACACATGTAGAGTAATCAAGATTTTGGCCTATATCCTCAATGGCATTTGCTAAACTAGGAAAATCAATTCTCACAAATATCAGCAGTGGAAAATCATGATGCAAGGAGTGATTTCATCCTTTTTTCAATATTCCTGCCCACAATATCAATAATTATGATTTTTGTATTTGGTGGATCTAGTTAAGTCTTTATTATATTTTCTTGACCTTATCACATTTCTCAGAATTCTAATAACACTGTGCAATAATGAGTCTGTATAAAATTATGGAGCAAAATTTGCAGATTTCCCTAAATATATGGTCTCCCTTTGACAATAATGGTAAGGCTGCAAGTTCTTTACCCAAATAATTAAATTTGGTTCATCTAAGTTTGTGGACTTTAAGTACCTAAGACAGTTTCTACACAATGGAGGGTTTGATATAAATTTGACAACCAATGTGCATTAGAACATTTCAAAGCCCAGATAAATTTTCCAGAAACTATCATGTTAAAGTGGTAACAACAGATGTTTACTCTGAAACATTTATGTGGAATCCTTACCTACCACCTTTAGATCCAAGCCAACCTTCTAGTAGACACTATCTTGTTCTAAAAGGCAGTGACTAACCAGCAGCTGAAGTTTTGGCACTGTGTATCTGCAGGGTCAGTCTGCCCTCATCAATGGTGTCACTCACAATTGCAGTCCTCCCCCTGTACTCTGCCATCTGTTTTCCAACCACATGGTCCCCATTCCATTTGTATATACATGCACAGAAAGGTAATGGTGCGATTGGGCCCACCTCACTTCCATGCTCCATGCATCAGTCTTGGGGGACAGGTAACAAGTTAACTGTATGTTTTCTCTTACTCTGACAAAGATGGTCTAGAACCATCCAATTACTTTTAAGGAAGCTGTTCAATATAGATAACAAAACACAATGAAAGAATCAAAATGGAGCAAAGAATGTCATCAGCAAGAACAGCTCTAGTAGAGTTGAGAAACCACAGCATGCCAGGGGAGGTGTAAGGTCCAAAGTCATCCTTTGAGAGATGGGGTTTTATGGACTCAAAACATCCTTGTTCTAGAAATACTCGGAACATGTTCTTGCTTAAGTAAGAACCATCCCATTATATGTGTCAATCCAAAGAAATTAGTAATCAAGCCTTCACCAGTCCCTAACTATAGTTTTATTCAGTTTAGAGACCAATAACAAATAATTTTGCAGTTAAAATTCCCAGAATAAAATGAACCATTCACACATTTGGCCTGAGTATGACCCTGTACCTGAGTCCTTGTGTAACAACTGCAACCTAGCTTAGTGCCTAAACTAACTGAAAGCCTAACTTAGAAGCATAGTTTTGTTTTTAAAAAAATTGCTGTGGAGCAGCCACATTTATATCAATTACATGCAGTCAAGCGTTCAAACCTTGTAAAAAAAAATAGACAAACACTGAGTTTGTAATCAATAAAACTGTCTCTATACCTCATTTTGTTTTCTGTATCTCAATGCCATTTTGTCTATAAATGCTCTGTGACAAAGTTGCTACCTGGAGTTCTCTGAACTTGTTCTGGTTCAGAGGGCTGCCTGATTCACGAATCATTTTTGCTCAGTTTAACTCTGATAAATTTGTCTAAAATTTTTATTTTAACACTTCAAATCTATATGATTTCAGGTGTTTCTTAATCTCACCATGCTTCAATTTCTTAAAACATAAGTTTGGTATTACTCCTCAAATCATGCTTGTTATAGAGTTAAACAAAATATTCTGTATAAAGTACTTGGATGACCCCACAGTGTGAGCAGAGATGCATAGATTTGTGAGATTTGAGGGCATTGGAGCCAATCCAGTCTCTGACTTAATAAAGAAAAGTAGTTGATAATTCGTTCCAGGTGCCCCTGATAATTAAATTTGAAGGAACTTTCCTCTAGGTAGTCTTTATAATACATTATAAGTCTGGCCCTGCCATTATATTTTATTTCCTTACATTCTACATATGTGGGGTTATATATCCACACCAAGTTCAATGTCCCCAGATAACTTTGTGAAAGTTTTGGAGGTCAAGAATTGGGGAGGTTGACAAAATATAAAAAGTAAAACAACAAGAAATGCACAAAAGGTATCTAATTCTCCCATTTGTGGAGAGTGTGGAAGATTTTCTCGAAGGGATTTCTTTCCTGGATCCAAGCTATAATTACACTTTCCATTCTCAACAAGACCTGGCCATGCCAAATTTGCTGTATTCCAAATTCAGAGTCATCCTTTTCTATCAAATGATAAGAATGATTCTGCATATGCTGTGATCATTTATAACAGAAATACAGGCAGAAAATTGTAGATTCTCTGTATGGAGTCACTGGCCAAAGGCATAATATCCCCATTATACCATTGGCCAAAACCAGTAGGTACCTTTTTAAAAAGGAAAGTCACTTGTCAAAATAATTCTAATTTTCAGGTTTTTCCTTTCTATTGTAGGTAATATTTGACTCCTTGGTATTTCCATTATTATTTTTTGCTTTACCCTGCAATTTTACCTAAAACAGTAGTATCTCTCTTCCCTATGTATCTAATAATTCCTCAGACAAGAGTAAGAATCAGAAAAATAAAATAAAATAGGGAATATATGACTATTTCTTCATCCATGTGTCTTACAGGAAATTACTGAATAAAGTAGACTGTTTTGTCATCTCTGTTATGCATATAAGTATTGTCTCCCTTGTTCATGACATATGGCACATATCAAATCTCAAACTGGCTTGCCCTGCTAAATATAGGCAATGAACCGTTAAAATTGACAGTAAATGAAGCAAAATATGTAAAAAAGGAAGCAAAGTATGGAGTTTCAATTAATTTGATGCATCATAGAATTATGCAGCTCTGTTTGTTAATAATTGATGTTCTGCTAGAATCTGAACTCCTTGAGAGAAGTTCTGCATACATTTCTTTTTCTACATAGTTTTAAATACAGCCTTCCACAAAATTTATATACTGTTTTGTTTTGTTTTATTTTGTTTTTTAGTATTGTATATATGTTCTGAAATGGTTTCTGAATATTCATTGAAAAATTAAATCCCTTCTAGAGTGTGAAGTACACTGAATTATACACCAGTATCTTGAAATTGGATAACCTTATTCTCCTTCAATATGCATGTTCAATTAGTGCACTATCTTGTTTCTCAAATACACTTGGATATATTATATGTGTTCTCTTAGAACTAGACACTAAATTAGAGATTAAATTTAATTTTTTTCATTTTAATGGTGAGAAAGATGGAGACTAATGTACTGACAAAAATTACACATAGCTGATTAAGAACTTTCCCTTTTATCTAGATAAACATAGATTACAAGGCAAATATCATAATTTTATAGTGGTTTACAGTAAACCACATGTCTCCAAAATTGTTTCCCAACTGTAAAATGAGAAGATATTTATTAATATTTTCAATAATTGTAAGAAATAATACCTTTAAAGCAGTTCATATACTCTCTGGTACTTAATTAATATTCAAAAAGCAGTCATCTGTTTATAAACATAAAACATTACTTGTCAGAGTAGGAGCTGGATTTTCTGAATCAGGACTTCTTTAGAGAACTGGGTGTCTCAGTGGCCCTTTGCAGGGAGTCCTTCCTCTGAATATCTAGTTCATGAGGATAATACAGAGTGATTGTGGAGGTCCTGGGCTCTTCAGTCACCACAGCTCAACCTCAAAACTCATGGGGACACAGCCCTCATTCTCTACCTGACATGGAACAAAGGGAAGCTTTATATTTTCACTTGGGCTAGTTGTGGTCCCAGAAAGTCAGCACAACTTAAGAACAAAACAACATGTGGGTTGTATTTTGTGCACTTGGCTCCAATGGGCATGTCAAGTTGTCTCAGAGAACTCAGAGGAGTGGCTCTTCCAGTAAAATCTACTCAAAGGACACAAATTTGTGGCAACCTACCTCAAACACTGGCTTGACTTCCTCAGATGCAACTGACAAGCTCTGCCAATTAAGGTTGCAGTCACATCAGACATATTGCTACCCTAGTCAGAAAGGGATCTTACTCAGAAAGACTAGGCCACAGGTGTGTCAGTCATGTCAGATTGTTCAGTTACCTTTGACCTTCCTGAGGCACTATTCTTTATCTTTATGGTCTGATGGTGCCACAAGTATCACAATAGACTCTGGCAAAGATTGGGGTGTGTTTGTCACCCTGGTTTTTCTCAAAAAACTTAAAGAGCTGAAAGGTATGCTAATGTTCATTTAAAGCAAACATAGGGACACACATTCTGTAACAGGTGACTTGATGAAGAGTAAGGTATTGATGAAAGATGACATAGATATCCAAGTTTCTGTGCATCTGGGTGGGAAGTAGAGTGGTTGTCCTGGCTGAAAGAAGAGGTCATAGAAAGGAGGGAGATAGTAAGTAAAAGAGAAATGGAAAGGATCTATAAATCAATTGACTATTTTTTAAACCACTTAGCTACAATAAAATAGTGCTTAGAGTATAATTATGAGGTAAAAAGATAAAATATTGCTCCTACCACAGTAACCAGGCTGCACCCAGGAAGTAACAGCTCCCTAAGCTCTAGGTGTGTGTCAAAGCACAAGTGACACAAGAGGGCCTCACAAAATGTCTGGCCGTGAAAAGGCTTAAGTGGAGTGAGGAAGGCAGATGTGAGGTGGGGAGGCAGCCCTAACAAGAACTGCAGCAGAATAAATGTTAGCTTTTGCATACAACTGCAATATTATGCAGCAACAAAAATAAAGTACTGATATACACAATGTGGTTGAATTGAAAAACACATTTTGTTTAGCCAAAGAAGCCAAACACAAAACCATATATATTATGTTTCCTTTTTTGTTGCTTGTGACATTTTAGATTAGACAACATTAAGCTGTTATGATTTATATCAGAATACTCTTTATTTTAATTGGGATGAATTGAGCAACAAAAAATGAGGGAAATTTTCAAGAGATGGAAATCCATATTTGATAAAGGTGATGGTTACATTGCTATAAAAATTCTTGAAACCTCTTTGAAATGTACATTTTAAGCCATGCATTTATTGTATATAAATTATATTTAAATCAATCTGATTTCTTACAAAGTTGAATGCACTTCACCGAGTCTAGAGAATATTTATTTAGAATCTTGTTTCCATTTAGCCAGATTCTTAGTGGTTCAATACTAATATTTATACAATTGCTATGTGTGTTCTTGATTATTTTTAAACCTGTGTGACATGAAGAAATATGAACGAAACAGGTAGAATGTGAAATAGAAAGAAAACTCAATATGGGTACATTCTATGCCTGGCACTGTACAATTGTGTTACAATTTATATTCTTCTATGGTGAGCACTATGTTTATTGGACCACAGACCTCTCCGTTTATGAGTTCTGATTCTCTCCTGCACAGCTCTCCAAATGCCCTCCAATGTCAGTTGTGGTGTGGTAGGCAGAAGTGCGCTTCTCTTGGTTTTATTTTCTAATGATGCTAACTTTGTAAGTTGAGCATTGGGATGACTGCAGTACTGAATATTAGATAAGAAGATGATTTCCTCTTCCTGAATGAAGTGGTTTCTTCTCTTGGCAAGTGACAGAAGGGAGCCACACTAAGCATTTTCAGCAAAAACGCACATTAAAAATTCTATCATTCTACTGTTTACCCAGTCTAAAATTTCCTGGGATGACCTTTGTTACTTCTACTTTCAAACTAGCTGAAGTGCTGGAGGCTAGCTGTGATTTCCTCATTAAATTCCCTCCAGGACAAACACTAGAAAGTTCATGCATATTGTCAGCTCTGTTTGTCCCCAATCACAAGAATATTTTTTTAACTTTTAAATTTTTTTATTTTAAAATTTGTGGTACAATTAGGGTTAGGTATACAAATATTCATTGTGCAGGTACCCTAATGGCGCCAAGAATATTTTTTAATCCGTGATAAATTGGAGCCTACTGTCCCCAGCCGTTGCAGCCATGCACTTGGATGCTGACCACATGCTGACCAATCAGGTGCAAACTGTCTCTGGAAATGGGCTTTGTAGGTGCACCCAGGAGCCCAGGAACTTCCAGGAACCTTCTAGGTGAATCCAGAGAAATGTGTCTGTGAAAGTCATTTGGACAGAGACAAAAGGGATTTGAGCTCTGGTTCACATCTTGAAAAAGATCCCTTTGCTTTTAGGGAGTTAGGTACAAGAGACATTAATGGTAAACAAATAGAACAATTAATCAACAATAAATGCAAGAAGACTAAAGATAGATTGGCAGAGGAGGGTGGACTAATTCTACATTTTTGTTTCTTAGCCTTGAACTCGGGGTTCTCAATTTCAAGACAGCCCTGGTGAGAAAGTGAAGCCCCAGATAAACAAGAAAGCCCACAGAGCTTAAGAGGTCAGTTTACAATTTTCTACAATGGTTGAGGAACAGCTGTTTTTTAGAAAAAAGAGAGGGAAGGAAAATCCACTAGGGAGAGGGTGGAATTAGGGTCTCTGAGAGACAAACAGTCAAAAACCTTATATAAAGTTAAGTCTTTGAACAGAGACTATTTTTCTAAAACCCTTCACTCTGATGCTTTCTCGCCATCTTCTCCTGCTGGATACCCCGTTGGCAGAGTGAACATCTGC
This sequence comes from Tarsius wallacei, assembly GCA_963574415.1. Lineage (NCBI taxonomy): Eukaryota > Metazoa > Chordata > Mammalia > Primates > Tarsiidae > Tarsius > Tarsius wallacei. The sequence continues at coordinate 4,561 of CAUYQG010281196.1, read as the reverse complement.
ATCTGCCTTGAGGATGATGATTAATTTTCCAGGATTCTTTCCACCTGGTTTTCTGCTTCCTCTTCTCCTTCTCCAGGTGCCAAACTGATCTTTAGTCTGCCAGCCCAACTGAAGAAAAGCCAAACACTGATACCAAGATTTGCAAGAGAAACTGAGGTATTTATTGCAGAATTACCAAGCAAGGAGAATTGGGCGACTAATGCTTAAGATCCAAACTCTTCAGTGCTTTACATACAAGGGTTTTTAAAGGTACTTAGGTAGATATTACAGGCAAAGTCATAAATCAGTAATGGAGATTATACATTGCTGTGGCCCAAAAGTCAGGAACTTACAAGTTAAGGGAAGATTCAAATATGTTTAGATGTGCAAAATTTTTCTTTAGGAAGACAACTTTTGGCTAAAAATGTGTGGTCATCAGAAAGGAATGTTAACGTTTGGCCTATTGGCATGACTCTCTCTTTGCCCTCAGGGAAAAAATTTAGAACAAGGAACTATGGTTAGTGTTTAGTATTTAGTTTCTTCTTATCTGAGGTCTATGTGACAGTGGTCTGTATTTTCTAGGTGGGGTTTGGGTTTCTGAAAAACAACTCAGGGATATATGTAAAGATGTTATCTTTAGCTTCTATAGGGAACCAAGCATCTTATGGCTCTGATTTACTCAGGTGACTATTGTTTTAAACTATTATTACCTTCTTTCTGTTGTTAATTTACTTCTCAAGTCTAGCTAGGTGCCTGGAATTTCCTTTGAAGGAACTGAATAGTTTTCTTCATTTTCATGCTTGAAAAGTGAGAGCAGGGTGCTGTCAGCTCCCTAAGAAGGGTTTCTTCACTGTCTCAGAATCCCATTCAATCATTATTAACTAGCCCATACCATTGTATTGTGTGAGTATCTCTCAGGGTGAGGTCACTCAGGTTTGCAGTCTTCTTTCAATCTTTACAGGTGTTAAAAGAAGTCATCTTGACAAATATATAGCTTTACCCTTTCAGTCATCTGGTATAATTGAACTAAAACATAATGTAATTTCCTGGAAAGAAAGAGGTGTTAATGAAATGTTGGATTTCTTTTCACTTATAACCCATTTATTTATTTTTCTACACTTAACTACTCATCTTCCTTCTCTATTTAGTGATAGCTAAACTCTTTTGCCTTTGAAAGCCACCATAGAATTCCCACTGTGCTTACCTAAATTGTAAACAGCAATAGTAGTCTAGCAAGTACTTCCCATGAGGCCACTCTTATTCAAAAAAGGTAGAAACTAGGGAAAAGTGGAAACTAGTTGGGTGTTTTTAATACCAGATAACATAGCTGTAATGTCAATTTTGCCAGAATGATTGATAGGTAATAAAGGATGAATTATTACTTTTATATTAACTTCATAACAAATTAAGTAAATATCTTTCCACATATTTCTTAATATTTGCATTTGTTTCAATTGTCAGTTTATTTCCTTTAATGAAACAGATTTTTGTGGTGTGGAGGTGGACATTTTTCTGAAAATTTTTTCTATTGATTTTTGGGTTTTTTAATTCGAAATGTTGAATTAACCGTTGAAAACACTTTTTCTAGTCTTTATTTCTCTTATAATTTTAAGTTACTTTAATTTATTGAAGTTTGAAAGTATTATATATTCAGAACTGCCAATACTAATTTTCATATCTTCTTAATTTAATAGAATGCTTAAATGAAATTTTCTATACCAACATCCTAAATATATTTCAACTTTGTTTCTCTTAATACTTTTTTCTGTAAAATATACTAAAATGTAACACAGAGAATGTATTACTGATGCTAAATATACCATGCAATTAATTTTCAAAATTAATCAACTTGAAAAACACCAAAATCAGGTAACAACTTAACTAGAACTTATAAAAATCTGTTTTTCTCCTTCTAGTCACTATCTCCTCAAGGGTAATGACTATTCTGATTTCTTAACTCATAGATTAGTTATCCTTGTTTTTAAATTTTACATACATAATCTCGTATGTATGGCATTTTTTTGTTCAACATTAGGACTGTGAGATTTTCCAAGTAGTTAATTGCATGTAATTGCAACTAATTTTTATCTCTTTTAATTGTTTTACTTTTTACATTTAGAATGTTAATCTACTAAAAAGTTATTTTGGTATAAATTTCCATGGAATGCTCAAAATATTTTTCAATGTAAGTTCATTTACTTTATGCCATAATGAATAATGTAGAATATGTCCAACAATTTACAAATGCATTATTATTCATAAACTTCACATAGATATTAGAGGACATTCTAAATTCTCTATGTAATAATAATAATTTATGCGCTCACTTTTTTTCCAGTATCATACTGTTTTAATTTCTGAAGCTTTACATTTTTGCTAAGACAAACATGTTTTTGCCAATCCTGATGTCCTCCTTCTTTGAATATGTTAGGTCTATCTTAAAGTAATCTTTTTCCATTGAATCCATATAACAAGGTATCCATAGGCCCATTTTATACATCTTCTTTATGTGTAACTTTAATAGAAAATAGTCAAATCCATTTGATCTTTAAGAAAAAGTGACAAACTCTCCTAGTGGTTACTGAGGTTACACTCTAATTTCCTCTCAGTAAGGGGTCAGAGCTTCAGTTTCAGAACTAAATTCACTGGAGTCATGAAATTTTTCAGTACCTTTCTCATCTCAGTTCATTGACTCGTGAGTGTAAAGATAAGTTCGACCTTCAGAAACAGTTGATTACATAGCTACACTTATCTTCCATTCAGTTAACCTTTGCCTGGTACAGTCCATTCTGTTATCGGAAATGGGCATCCCTTCCTGTTTTTTCTTTAATTTTTTTTTCCAAATAGGTGTGGCTTTTGTCTATTTATTTCAAGGTGAGACTCCAATGGCTATATTCTTCCAGACTGTGCAATTTGATCCACCTGAAATTCTTGTTTCCTAGACTTTGATCTGCTCCATTTTGCTAAGGATTATTTGTACTCACATTCCTTTGCTTAAGAAAATTAGCAGTTCCTTCAAGGAAATTCTAAAAAGATGGATTGTCTTTCAGATTCCTTTCTGTTTTTCAGAAGTGTGTCCTCCCTGGCAGGTTGAGATCTGGTAGTAAACATTAGCTGTGATATATATTTTGGGGGGGTCAAAAAAAATGATGTATTTGATGTTTCTAATATACTTATCCCACCTGTGAAACTGGAATATGACTGAATCAGACATAAGAGGGACCATTCCATGGGATATCATGTTCAAAAATGGCAAAATAATTTTTGCTCTTAGAAGTCAGGATGGGGAGTTCCGGTGAGGTGGTGACGGTACAGGTGGGACTGTGAGATTCTCCAAAAGTGAGTTCCCATAAAGACTCTTGCTTTCTTTCCCCTACTTCCCCACCCACCGCCAGCTGCACTGGTCCGAGGTCTGGAGACCCTCAGTCCCACGCATGGTCGGCTACCGTGGCCCTTCTGCCATTGCTGCTCCAACCCAGGTGCACCGGGCCTCAGCCGTGTGGAGCTCCCAGTTCCCTCCCTGACTACACTGTGTCACCTGGCCCCAAGCCACCCGCCGCTGCCTCTGGAGGCCCTCGGATACCACCTTGTGGAGATCTGTGTTCCCTTGCTGGCTACACTGATCTGCCCGGCATTCAGCCACTGCCAGCTCCCTCCCTGGCTGGGCACCCAGCCCAGTCTCAGGCCGTGGCAGCCCACGGAGGCCCTCCACGCCTGCCCCTCAGAACTGCAGGCTCCATCCCTTCCTGGGGTCCCCACCAGGCCAAAAGCCGCCGCTGCCCATGCAGACCCACAGCGCTGGCACCTCGGAACTCTGTTCTCCCGCCTGAGGTGAAGTGCCCAAAGCCATGGCCAGTGCTTGCCCCTCGGAGTTCCGGGTCCCTGCCTGAAGTTCCGGGTCCCTGCCCAGTCCAATCTCAAGCCGCAGTTGCCCAGGGAGGCTCTAGACGCCCGCCCCTCAGAGATACCAACTCCATTTCTGGCTAAAGTGCCCTGCATGGGGCCCAAAGCAGCTGCTGACACCTGCCACCCAACCTTCAGAGTTCTGGGTTCCCGCTCTGGCTGAGACGCCCAATGCCATCTCAAGCCATGGTTGCCCAGGGTGGCCATGGTGTCCGCCCCTTTGACATGCAAGCTTCATCGCTTCCTGGGGCATCCCACTAGGCCCAAAGGAACTCTGTGCCCCTGCCTACTGTGAAGCACTGAGCCCTTCCTTGAGCCACTGCCCCTGTGGAGGCCCCCGGTGCCTGTGCCTCCACCACCCAGGGAGGTCCAAGGCTCCTTCCCCGTGGAGCTCTGGACTCCCTTAGTGGCCACACCACCCTACCTCCTAGCCACCCTGACCACTACGCTGACCAGCAATGCACAGCCGTCTTGCACTCCACTTCCCCCAACTCACCCCTGACTACAGCAGTATCAGAGAACAACTCAAAGACCAAAATATAGAACTAACCCAAACTGTCAAAAACATAGAAAATAAGCTTAAAAAGACAGAACAAAACCTTCAAGAGATGAACGATTACATAAAGAGATCGAACCTAAGAGTAATTGGCCTTCCTGGGGCAGAAAGAGAGGCAGAGAC
>CAUYQG010281184.1:0-16116 GCA_963574415.1 Tarsius wallacei | reverse complement strand
TAAATATCCATGGCCAAATTTGAGGTCATGAAGATATACCCTAATGTTTTCTTATAAGATTTTATAGTGTTAGCCCTATTATTCAGGTTGCTGATTCAGTTTGAGCTAATATTTGATATACAGCAACATAGGACTCAAAATTCATTTTTCTGCTTCTGATTATTCAGTAGTCTCAGCATCATTTTTTTGAAGAAACTTCTTTTTCCCCATTAAATGGGAGAATTATTCTTCTCGTCCTTCTTGGGGTTTGTTTCTGGACTCTCAATTTTATTCTGTTGGCATATAAATCTATCCTTACAGAAGCACCTCGTTTTTTGATAACTGGAGCTTAGTAAGTTCTTAAACTGGAAAATTTTAGTCTTCCTACTTTATTTTCATTTTTTAATATTGTTTTTGCTATTCAGGGCCCTTTGACTTTTTGCATTAATTTGACCCAATGAGTTTCAAAATATTTGTGTCTCATTTTTATTCATCCCAAAATACTCTGTAATGCTTTGTGATTTTTTTTCACCTATTGATTCTTTAAAAATATATTGTTGAATTTCCACATGCAGTCATATATTACCTAACAATGAGGAATACACATGAGAAATGTATCATCAGGCAATTCCATCATTGAGCAACTATCATAGAGTATATTTACACAAACTTAGATGGAATAGCCTGCTGCACACCTAGGCTAGTATATGGTATCGCATTTCTCAAAACATATATGTAAATATGTGATGCACGGTTACATTTTCAAATTTCTCCTATTTGTATTCTTGTTGATTCTAGCTTTTTCTCACTGTAATTAAAAAAACACTCTTTCTATAATTTCAATTTTGAAAAAATATTTCAAGAATCATTTTATAGCATATAGTGTATTCTGGTGAATGTTCCATATACACTTGAGATGAATGTATACTCTGTTGCTGTTGAGTGAAGTGTTCTGAATTTTTTGGATAGATCTACATGTTTTTAGTATTGTACAAGTCATATATTTTCTCTTGGGAACTACTACTAACATCTAGGTTATATGGTATAATATTTTGCAGAATATATATGTAGTACATTGTAGACCAAAATGTGACTATGTGGTTTATGTTTACATTTCAATTTTTTCCTGTTTGTTATTCTTGTTGATTTCTAGCTTCAGTCCACTCTACTTATAGAACGTGCTTTACACAATTTTAATTTTTAAAAAATGTTTTAGGAAACTTTCCATGGTATATAATTTATTCTGGTAAGTGTTGCATATGTACTTGCGATAAATGCATCCTTGGCTGCTGTTGAATGAAGTGTTCTGAATTTTTCTGGTATATCTAGTTGTTTTTAATATTGTACAAGTCCTTTCTTTTCTCTTGGATTTCTGTCTGGTTGTTTCACCAAATATTGAAAATAGATTATGGAGATTTCTTACTATTACTGTAGAACTATCTATCTCTCCCTTCAGCTATGTCAATGTATTTTGTCTTCCTTCAGTTATATCATCATGTATTTTAGTGCTGTGAAGTTTCTCGCATATATGTTTATAATTATTTTCTCTTCTTGTTAAATTATCCCTTTTATTAACATAAAACATCTTTCTCTGTCTTTTGTAAAAAATGTTTGACTTAAGACTTATTTTATATGTTGTTAGTATTGCCCGACTAGCTCTCTTTGGTTACTTTTTGAATGTAATGTGTTTTGCCATTTTTATCTTTGGGTCTATAATGAATCTTTTATAAGCAACATATAGTTGGAAAAGAATTTTTTACCTATTTGGTCAATGATTACTCAAATAATGTATGTAATCTATGTATATTTACTAATAATAAAGGGCTCTGCCATTGTGCTGTTTGTTGTATGTCATATATATACACATAGAACAGTTTGAACACTTAGAACAGCAAATAGATTTAAAAAAAGAAACAGATATTTTCTTTTTTATTTTCTTCATTGTTTTTCCTTTTCCAGAATGTCAATCATGCAGTTTTTAGAACTTCCTGCTCTCCCCTATGCAGAATCTTCCCCACTGTCAACATTCTTCACCCAAGTGGTATATTTCTTACAATAGATGAATCACATTGAGATACCATTATGACCTGCGATTCATAGGATACATTCGAGTTCATGCTTGATGTTACATAGTCTATGGGTTGGAATAAGTGTAAAATGGCAGATATCCGTTATTATAGTGCCATATAGAGTATTTTCACCAATTTAAAAATTCAGTGTGCTCTGCCCGTTTATTCTTCTCTACCTCCATTGACCCCTGGGAAACCTGATTATGTCCATTTTTTTATGGTTTGTCTTTTAAAATTGTATACAGTGTGAATCATACAGTAGGTAGCCTTTTCAGATTGGCTTCTTTAACTTATGCACGTACATTTAATCTTTCTCCATTTTTTTTCATGGCTTAATAGTTTATTACTTTTAGAAATTAGTTACATCCAATTGTCTGGATGTAACACAGTTTATTCATTTACCTACATCTTGGTTGCTTCCAGGTTTTGGCAATTATGAATAAGTTTGCAATAAACATTCATATATAGGTTTTTATGTGAACATAAGTTTTCAACTCACTTGAGTCAATATCAAAAAGTTATATTGCTGAATTGTAGAATAAGAATATCTTTACTGTTGTAAGAATATTCCAAACTGTCATTTAAATTGGATGTACAGTGTCGCCTTCCCACCAGCAATGAATATTTCTGTTGCTTTACATTCTCACCAGGATTTGATGTTGTTAGTACTTTGGATAGACATCTATTAGTAGGTCATAGCTTTAATTTAAGATTACCTAATAATAGTTGATTTTACATCCTTTTATATGCTTATTTGACATCAGTATATCTTCTTTGATGAGTTTTTTGTTCAGATCTTTGCCTATTTTGTTTTTTTATTAGGTTGTTCATTTTCTTATTGTTGAGTTTTACAACATCTTTGTAAATTTTGGATAACATTACTGCAACAGATATGGCTTTAATAAATATGTTCCTCCTGTCTGTGGCTTGTCTTCTCATTCTCTTTAAAGTGACTACAGAAAAAACAGAGGCTTTTCACTTTAATGAAGTTTAGTTTGTCAATTCAGTATTTAATGGGCTGTGACTTTTATGTTGTATTTAAAAGGTCATCACCATATTCAAAGTCTTTTAGATGTTTTAATATGCTATGATCTCGGAGTCTGATAATTTAGCATTTCACATTTCAGTCTACTGTCTGTCATAAATTTATGTGCAAGAGATTTTTTTTTTTTTTTGAGTTGGAGTCTCACTCTGTCACCCAGACTGGAGTGCAGTGGCCGCTCCCAGCCACCGCAGCCTCGACCTGCTGGGCTCCAGCAATCCTTCTACCTCAGCCTTCCAAGTAGCTGGAACTACAGGACGCGCTACCACACCCGGTTGATTTTTTGATTTATTGTAGAGATGAGGTCTCGCTTGCCCAGGCGGGTCTCGAACCCGCGGGCTCAGGCAATCCACTCACCTCAGCCTCCCAAAGCACGGGATTACAGGCTGAGCCACCGAGCCCGGCTTGTGCAAGAGATTAATTGACTATATATATCTATATATATAGAGAGAGAGAGAGAGATAAGAGACTATATATGCATAGTCAATATATAGTCTATACACACACACACATATATAATATACAGTTTATTATCTTCCATTGATTAATTTTTCTGTTTTTCAGCTAATACAACAACAATGTCTTGATTATACTAGCTTTATATTAAGTGTGAAGTTTGGCAATATTAATCCTTTGACTTTGCTTTTTTTTTAATACTGTATTGGCTTTTCTGGGTCTTTTGACTCTACAAATAAACTTTAGATTCAGTTTTGTCACTATCCTTAAAATAACTTTCTCAGTTTTTGATAGGGTTTGCATTGAATCTGTATATCAAAAAGGAATGAATCTGACATCTTGATAATATTGAGTCTTTTTATCCTTGAATATGAATAATTTTTTCACTTAACCAAAATTCTTTGAGTTCTTGCATTAGTTTTATAGTTTTCTTCATATAGATCTTGTACTTATTTTGTTAGCTTTATATCTAAGAATTTCAACTTTTTGAGTGCTAATATAAATGGCTTTGCATTTCAAATTTCAGTTGTACATTGTTGATATATAGAAAAGTTGTTGACTTTTGTATGTTAACAATGTATTCTGAAATCTTGTGATGACCATTTATTAGTTCCAGAAATGTTCTTGTAAATTATTTCAAATTTGATAAGCACATGATTATGTCAGCTATGAACAAAGACTGCTTTATCTTTTTCCTTCCAATATGTGTGACTTTTATTTCCTTTTCTTGTCCTGTTGCATTACTTAGGACTTCCAGTTTAATGTTGATAAAGCAATGGTGAAAGAGAATACCCCTGACTTGTTCTTAATCTTAATGGAAAAGCTATGAGTTTCTCTCCATTAAGCACAATGTTTGCTATAAGGTTTTTTGTAACTAATTTTCAGATAGTTGTGGAGGGTGCTTCGTATTTCAATTTTGTAAAAGTTTTTAATTGAAATGAGTGTTAAATTTTATAAAATGCTTTCATTTCATATATTTATATGATCATGTGCTTCTTCTTCATCAACTTGTATAGTATATATGATGGATTGCATTAATTAATTTTCAAAAGTTAAACCAGCCTTGCATACCTGGAATAAGTATTATTAGTTATAATATATCATTACTTTTATACATTGGTGAATTTGGTTTGTTAATATTCTCTTGAGAATTTTTACATCTATATTTTTATCAGATATCACTCTGTAGTTTTATTTTATTGTAATTTTATCTGGCTTTGGTATTAAGATAATTCTGGTCTCATTGAATGAATTGAGAAGTATTTTCTCTCAAGGATTGGTGATATTACTTGATGTACCTACAGTCAATGTTTTTACTTAGTATATTTTCCAAGTGATCTTCACAAAAAGTATATTCCTTATTTTCCACGGTCAATAACGTCTTTGTTCTATTACTCTACAGTCAGCAGTATTTTTACAGAGACTTCTTTACTGATATTACTGGGAAAACCGCATCAACACGACACGTTGAAACAATGCCCAGCCCCATGCCAAGCATTCAGCAATCAAAAGCAGTCACCAAAATGCCCAAAACTTCATGTGTACCTAAACCACTTATGTACCCAATCCTGACTTGTACGCCATAACTTTAAAATAAAAAACAAAAACAAACACACAATCTAATTTTTGAAGTGCAAGATACATATGGTTCACCCTAGAACCAGCATGAGACACTGGAATTGCATGGTATGATCCACATGATTGTATACTATGAGACCGAGGGTAGAAAAGGGTGGCCATTACATAAAATTCACTTGCATTTCTCTTTCTTTATCAAGTGTCCTCTGGAAACTGCAAGAATTTAAGTAAACTTCAGAATTCCAAAAGAGTTTATCTTGATATACCTTATCAACTCAATAGTTGTTTTTATAAAAGGATTAATTTCTGGAGCTTTATATTCTGCCATCTTTGTGATAGTACTTCTATTTTCTGCTTTTTAAAGATTATGTTAGTCTCATAAAATGAGTTGTTACAATTGCTTTTTAAATTTTTTTAAAAGAGTTTAAAATTGATATTACCTTCTTTTTAAATATTTGAAAAAAATCAGAAAAAACATTTTATTTATTTGGAAAAATGAATGTTTCTGTTTTGTGAATTAATAATCTAACATCTATTTCTTTAATGAATATAAAATTATGCATATTTTTTACTTTTGTGTGTGTCAGTTTTAAATAGTATTTTTCAAGGCATTTGTGTATTTCACCTAGGCATAAGTTTGTTTATAACATTCTATTTTTTTAATGTTAGTATAGTTTGTAGAAAGACTTCTCTTTCAAATATTGAAGATTCATGAATTATTGTTTTCTCTTACTTGGACTTGCTAAATTTTTAATGTTTTCAAACAACAAAGCTTTGCCTTTCTATTTTTTATTCTGTAATGATCATAATTATTTTTTTCTACTCACCTTGCATCTACATTTATCCTTATTTCCATATTTTTATGTTGTAGTAAAGATTATTTACTTTAAACATTTTTTCTTTAGTAATAGAGACTTTTTTATTTTTTATTTTTTTAATTTTTTATTTTATTTTATTTTATTTTTTTGAGTTGGAGTCTCACTCTGTCGCCCAGACTGGAGTGCAGTGGCCGCTCCCGGCCACCACAGCCTCGCTGGGCTCCCGCGATCCCCTCGCCTCAACCTTCCAAGTAGCTGGAACTACAGGCGTGCGCTACCATTCCCAGCTAATTTTTGATTTATTGTAGAGATGAGGTCTCACCAAGTTGCCCAGGCGGGTCTTGAACCCTCAGGCTCTGGCAATCCACGCACCTCGGCCTCCCAAGGGGCGAGATTACAGGCTGAGCCACCGAGCCCGGCTAATAGAGACATTTTTAAGCTGCAGCATGTCTTATAGTGTTTTCTTTATTACATTCATAAGTCTGATATGAATATGAATGTGCTTTAAGACTCAGTTTTCATTTGGGTATATACAAGTACGGGGAATTGCTGGATCATAGTGTCATTTTATAATTCTTTATTCATTTTTGACGAATAGTCATATTGTTTTTCATACTAGTTGCAGCATTTTGCATTCCTACTGACAATGCATAATTGTCAGTAGGAATGCAAAATGCTTTATTTTATTTTATTAGTAATAGGGCTTTATTTTATTTTATTAGTAATAGTAATTGTAATGGGCATAAGTGGTATATCATTGTGATCTTGATTTAGACTTTTCTTATGATTGATGTTGTCGTGTAGATTTTACAGCTTTTCAGATCTAGTATGTTCAATAACATTGAATTCATTTTTATCTGTACCATTCCTTTTTTTAAATTATCAAGATTAAAATTGTGCTTCTTTATTTCTAATTATTTCAGAATATTATAGATACTAATGTTTATTTATAATTTAAATTTATCATGATATAAAGACATGTTTTGTGTAATATTACTCTTTTGAAGTGCTTATTACCTATTTTATGGCTCACTGTCTATGTCTAACTTGGTAAATTGTGTACTTTTGAGAATAATGTGTATTCTGCTTTCTTTGGAAAAAAAGGATACATAGGTCGCTAGTGTTATTTAAAACTTCTGTAGGGTTACTGATGCTTTCTTTACCTATGCTATTATGTCATCAAAGAGATATTACAGAACCAACTGTGATTGTTAGTATGTCTATTAGCCCTTTTTTGTTCTTGTATTCGGAGATTTATTATTGGGTGTATACATATTAGCAATTATTGTAGACTCATAATTGCTTCAGATATTACTCATTAAGAAATTCCTTTTTTCTGAAAATATTTATTTTATAACTCTTTTAAAAATTATACTAATATAATTACACCAGTTTTTTGTGCCTGGTCTTTTCATAATATGTCATCTTTCAGCATTTTACTTTTAACCTATTTTTTGCTTCAATGTGTATCATAAATTGCATACAATTGATTAATTTTCACTTCCGTTTTACAATGTATTTTTTAATTGGAAAGTTTAGTATATTTACATTTATTGTAATTACTGATGTGTTTTTATTAAGTATTTGTTTCCTATGCAATCCATTTTCTCCGTGTTTGACTCTTCATCTTCCTGCCTGCTTTTAAGTAAATAAAATATTTTATTTTTACTATCTTATTGTGTTGCCTTATTGCTTTTAGAGTTTTAGTTATGCATGTGTGTGCGTATTTTTTGTGTGTTTTAGCACTTACTCTAAAATTTACTATACGAATATTTAATTCAGCTCTGCCCACTTGTAAAAATGTTTTACTACTTAACAAACAACAAAAATACTTTACATTAATTTTTTCCATTCTCCAACCTTTCACTTTGTACTTCTTTTTGTTGAATACTATACTCCTACCTCTCTATATAGCACAAAATATAATGCACTTAAAATAACTACAATAGCTTTAACACATTTTGAGTTACCTTTTGTAAATAAGATAAGAATTCAATTTCATTATTTTGTATGTGACCATCCAGTTTTTCTAACACTGTTTATTAAAGAGACTTCCCCTCTGTGTAGTCTAATCATATTTGTCGAAGGTGTGGTAACTGTAAATATATAAATTTATTTCTGGACTCTCTATGTGATTACATTGCTCTATATGTCTGTTTTTGGCCTGTACTGTGCTATTTTGATTACTATAGTTTGCAGTACATTTTGCGATAAAATAGTATGATACCCTCCTCGTTTGCCCGAGTGCTTTGGCTATTTGAAGTCTTTTGTGTTTCTCTATAAATTTTGGATTTTTTTCTGTTTTTTAAAAATGTTCTTGGAATTTTGATATGAGCCTCATGAATTTGTAGCTTTATTTGGGTAGTGACATTTTTACCATGTTGATTCTTTCAATCCATGGACATGGGATTACTTTTCTATTAATAAAAACAATAGGGGAAAAGCTGCGTGATATTGGTTTTGGTAAAGATTTCTTGCATATGACCCTGGAGCACATACAGCCAAAGAAAAATTAGATAAATGAGATTGAAGCAAGCCAAAAAGCTTCTACACAGCAATATACATAAGTATATCAACTGAGTAAACATATAAAGTGGGAGAAAATATTTGCTAATCACATATTTGACAACGGTTGATATCCAAAATATATAATAAGTAACTTATTTAGTAGCAAGAAAATAAATACCCTGATTTTTTTAAGTGAACAAGGGATCTGAGTAGACATTTCTGCAAAAAAAAATATATATACACATATGTGTGTATGTGTGTATATAGATATACACACATACACACATACATATATAAATATATATATATACACACATACACACATACATATATATAAATGGCTAACCAGGTATGTAAAAACGTGCTCACCATCACTAAACAGCAGAGAAATGTAAATTCAAGCCCCAGTGAGATATCACTTATCACATGAAAGAATGGCTATAATTTTTTTTAAATAACAAGTATTGATGAACATATTCAGGAAAGAAAATCTTTGTACATTAGTGAGAACATAGATTAGTACAGACATATGAAAAATAGCATGAAAGTTTTTCAAAATTAAATATGCAGCAATTATGTGATTCAATAATTTCACTTCTGGAGATATATATATATGTATATATATATACACACATATATATGAAGAAAATGAAATCAATAGGTCAAAGAAATGTCTGCAATTTCATGTTTATTTAAGCATTATACATACTGACCATGATATAAAATCATGAACTCTACCTTTTTAACATTTTAAAACATACGGTTAGGTGCTATTAACTATGATTGCGATGTTCTATAGCAGATTTCTAGAATTTTATATCTCATATAACTGAAACTTCATACTCATTTAACAGCCATTCTTTACCTACCTTTTCCTTAGCCCCTGGCAACCACCAGTCTAATTTCTGCTTTTATGAGTTTAACTACTTTAGATACTTCGTATAAGTGCAATATTTGTCCTGCTTTGACTGCATTCTTTTATTTAGTATAAAGTTCTCAAGGTTCGTCCATATTTTGGCATATGATAGGATTGCATTCTTTTAAAGGATTAATAATATTCCATTGTATTTATATATCACATTTTTTCTATACCTTCACCACTCAATGGACATTTAGGTTTCTTCCTTGTCTTGACTGTTTTGAATAAAGCTGTCATAAACACAACTGTGAACATATATTTTATATATCTTGATTTCAATAAGTTTGGGCAAATACCCAGAACTGAAATTATTGTGTTATATATTAGTCATATTCTATGATTTTGGGGGGAACCTTCATATTTACAAGGTTTCCCTTCTTTTAAATATCCTTGATAACATTTAAACCTTTGACTCTTCAGTATCCTTTGTTTTTCTGTAATAATTTTAGAACAGTCTGTTTTTCCTATTTCTGGAAAAAAATGCCACCTAGAACGGGTATGATTCTCAGAAAAAATGAGACATCATAGTCATGTAAAACTAATTTGCAAAAAAAAAAAACCTGCCTTATATAGTTTTGATCTTTTGTGGAAAATATGCAAGAAAGGCTGAGAAAGAGGAAACTCCAAAACCTAAAAATATATAAGTAATAATTTGTAATAAAAAAGATATAAATTATAGCTCATAAAAGAAAAGATAATATCAATCAGACAAATTCAGGCATTTGACAGATTAAATATTAAGTACTCCTCAAACACATAATATTCTACCATACTATTCAAAGCTCGTAGAGCTGGCTTTTGCTCATATGTTCATTAGTCATTTATCATATTGCATGCAAATCATGTATTTATTTGTTTTCTCTTCTACTGGACTGTAAACTGCTTGCCCATGGTGGACAAGGAACACATCTGTGTTGTTTACATCTATATTTCAAATAATTACTATGCCTGGTAGAATGCAATGCCCAATGCTTGTGTCATGTAATACTCTAATATTCAACTAGCTTACTTACTGTGATTTACTGAACAATTATTAATCAGCATATGGTACAGTTCATAGGATATAGTAGGCACACAGGAATTTTATTTATATTTGACATATATATTAAAATAAAAAAATACTGGCTTATTTATGTGACATATTGGAAGAAGCAGCTTTCATTTTAAGTAGTGAAGAATCAAGCACATTTATTATAAAAACTGAGCCAAATACATGGCATATAACTTTTACTCTCTGAAGATGCTTTATGTGTTGGCCAGTGCATACCCTACATAGGCTTTGGCTGTCTCAATGTTAGGGATTTTCCAGGAGTGTAGAACATTGTTGGTTTCCTCTAATGCTCAGTGCTTTGGAGTCTGATCATCATGGAGGCATAGCAGGACTAGCTAGTGTGAAGGTTGTATAAGGAGAACTCTGCAACACAAGGCTGCCTACATGGCATTCTGCCTCAACGTTGGTATTATTGTAAGAGTTTTCAGTCCTCTGTTCGTATTTTAACCTACAGCCTGTGTCTATTTGAGCCATCAAACCAATTGAGTGGAGTTATGTAGTGGAAAGGTTTCAAATAAGAGTTTCACTCACATTTAAAAAGTCACTTTACTGTAACTTCCTCTGCTTAGCCTTGGGAAAAGGGGAAAAAAATCATATATCAATATCTAAGTGCTGCGAAAAGCATGCCATGCACTTTCTCCTTTAACTGGTTCATAAAACTGAATGTCTGTCTACAGAACAGAAGCTAAATATGAACTCATTCTGCAAGGGCAGGAAGACTAATTTTCTTTTTAGTGTTCCATATGGCTAGATTTCACATAAAAATCCTCATGCGACTAGGACTAAGGCAATTTCTTATAGTATAACACCAAATATGTGAAAAAAAACTGAGAAAAATGAAAAAAAGATACATGTTGGGTCAAATCAAAGAGTCATCTTGCTCAATCTCTTCTTAATGTTAGTAAATACTTAATATGTGTTACGAACAGTGTGTTGTGCAAAACAAATTCTAAAGCTGCGAGAATTCACCAAATAATTACGTAGATATAAGAATGGTGCATAATAAAAGATGCGATAATATGCTGTAACCTCCACTAACTTTCACAATTTCATCAAGGTAAAATATATGGTTCAACCTTGGTTATCTCTTTTGTGAATAGTATGTAAAGCAAACAGAACTTCCTCCTATTCATTCGACTGCTACTTATAGCCACTACTTAATCCATGTCAAAAACTGTTACTAGCCATATTACAAGAACCAGTAAATACGATTTCCTTAGCAATCTCCAACATTTCACAATTAACGTTCTATGCATTTTCTCTCTAAGAGCATGACTTACCCAATCAATGTATCACAAACCTAAGTCAAAACCAGAAGTCTTTACAGGTTATAGCAATGACACTTGAGAGGTTGGTACGAAATCTAGGTTTTGGTAAGAACATGGTAGTGGCTTGTTTCAAATCTTAATAATCCTCCTCCCCGGAGTAAGGCTTACTTATAGCTGGAAGATTATTGATGTTGTTTTTGCATTATCAGAATGTTACTGAACTGATGTGAAGAACCAAAATTCTCTCTGCCAGGATCATTTATCCTTTCAAAAATTGATTCTTCCTAACTTGTACTATGGAATTTTCATTTAGCTTATGTTGAATGTTAGGGTTTTCACATGAAATATTTTATTCCAGTTCTTTAGGAAATCATAAGAGTACTATTTACTGCTTTATTCAATGTCCTCTGCAGAGAGAGCCAAATAAGAAAAAAAAAAAAAGATCATATTTAAATGACAAGAAAATATCTGTTCCTCTGAACAGTTTGTCATGATTTTCCTTTGGAGCTTGTATATCATGAAACTCGCTGCTGCCATTTTTGCTTCGGCCTACCAAATATCAGAGTTAAATTTATGATTCAGTTTAAAAACTGTGAATTTCTCCACAGTCTGGATATTATTGTGTCAGAGTTTTAGACCTGATTTCAAAACAGATTTAACATCCTTTTTTATAATTATTTCCCTGATCTTTTCTTTTAACTATTATTTTTCTGCTTCATATGATATTCCTCAAATCTTTTGAGAAAGCATATAAAAATTCATAAATAAGTGTCAGAAAGTTCAATTATTTGGAATTTTAATGATTATTTGATATGACAAAGTAAATATACTATAAGGATCTGAATTTAAAAAAAAAACAAAACTAGACTTGGCCTATCAAAACAATTTAGAGAGTTTAGGAAACCAGTTATTGAAAGAGATAGTTTCCCACCTGGGCAACTTGGTGAGACGTCATCTCTACAATAAATAAAAAAAATTAGCCGGGCGTGGTAGCGCGCGCCTGTAGTTCCAGCTACTTGGAAGGCTGAGTCGGAAGGATCGCTGGAGTCCAGCAGGTCGAGGTTGCGGTGGCCGGGAGCGGCCACTGCACTCCAGTCTGGGCGACAGAGGGCTACTCCCACTCAAAAAAAAAAAAAAAAAAGAAAGAGATAGTTTCATGAAGTGAAAAGTCAGTACTGTTTAGTTACTACTATTTTGAAGATGAATTTGATTTTAGAATCTGGTTCAATGGGCCAATTATATTTTCCTTCTCTTTTTATCCCTCAGAGCCATTTTCATACTTGTTGGATTAAATATCTATAAAGAAGTGCATGGCAAAATAAAAAATACATGTATAATAAATTGAACACAATCAGTTATCTATTTCATTCCTGTTCTGAAATGAAAGCAATATAGCACCATCATTGTAAAAAGTGACAGGGCAGACAGAGACTTATTAAAAATATATTATCTTTACAGTTTTACATGCATTAAATATGTCAATGCTTTTCT
The DNA here is from genome assembly GCA_963574415.1 of Tarsius wallacei. Taxonomy (NCBI): domain Eukaryota; kingdom Metazoa; phylum Chordata; class Mammalia; order Primates; family Tarsiidae; genus Tarsius; species Tarsius wallacei. The sequence goes on along the minus strand of CAUYQG010281184.1, from coordinate 2,937 downwards.
AATTCTTTTACTTTTTCAGGCTGAAACAGAAGGAGATTCAACAGGGGAACATCTCTTTTGCCAGGGTTTGGCTGAGTTATTGTATTTCTTAATCCAAAAAAGCAGATTTTATTATTTTATGTGAAAATAAATCTTGTTAAATCTGTGTTTGTTTGTTTTTTCTGCTGTAAGGAAAGAGCACATTCCTTTCTAATAACACTTGGCAATCATCAACACATCATACAACTTAAAAAATATTTTCTGTAAAATTTTCCTAAGTTCGTTCAGAAGAAAAATTTAAACTTTATAACGAGAAAATGTCACACCTAAATTCCAGAGTCAAGGTGCCATGTGGGCTTCGTGCATAGCAAAATGAAAAGTCTTCCAATAGGCTGAGGGTACTCATTCTATTGAAGGTGGTTTTAATAAAACTGCCCTCCATTGATTGTACGAAATTCCTTCTGGCCATCACATTTCTTCTGAACACATTTCTGTGTTCAGTTAATATCAATGTCTATTTCTCCCAATCATATTGCTCCCCAGATCTTGTTCTTTATGTATAACCAGTTCAAAACCTGGCACTGTTCTCATAGAAAATTTGAGTTTTAAGAAGAACAATAAAATATTAGTAAAGTGATTTTCAAAAATGCAAAAATAGATTGTGGAAAAAAAATTTAAGTAGTAGGCCTAAAATCATGCTGCATGGAGAATCACCTAATTTTGATGTCAATTTGGACCACAGATCCAGGAATATGAGGAGAGGCATCCTCTGGTAATGGGGGTGCAATAATTTGCCCTTTAAGTTGGCATTTCCTAGCATTGCAATGAACATTTCTCAACAATATAAATGTTCAATTGGTTAAACTAAGTTTTGTACACACCAAATGGCAGTTATTCATTCAAAGGCGTATTGTAGAAAATATGTTTAATGGAGAAAATGTGCAAGATGTATTATTGACTAAAATAAAGATAGTATGCAAAAATCCACTTGGGGTGAAAAAAAAACACTCAAAAACCTTCATTCTCTCTTCCCCCACAAACAAAACAATTTCCTTTTTATTTTTGAACAATGTTTCTCAATTAAAAAGAAAAATTCTGCATTTCTGAATCCTCATTCTAGTTTGAAGCACATATTCTAATTTAAAAGCAATAAGACATCCAATATTTTTCCATGAATCACTTATCCCTTTCCTGTTAAAATTTGAGATAGATGGGTCTCACCTGAATTTCCCAAGTCCATGGCAGTGGTTTTGACTAACAAATGCAATAATACATTGCAAGTAGCAATGATCATCAATCTCTAACAAAGACCTTTACATCAGTAAACCACATACTGATTTAAAAATATCAATTAAGCCTTTGATAGCAAGAAATTGAAAAGCAGTAATCTCGTTTCCAAATTCATGTCAAAATGATGAGTTGCTGATATAAGAAAGACCACAGATATGAGAAAACACTTGTAGGGAGTGGGAATTTTTTTTTTTTTTACAAAGTCTTAGATCCTAGTGAATACCTGCAATATATCAACTCATCGATACAAATTTTTTCCTTGAAATTAATCTTGAGCAGGTAGATGATTTTCCCTGAGACGAGAGAATAGCACCACAAATAAGCCTGTCTAAAAGGTTATATTCAAAAGGTAGTGTTCAACCTGCATTTCAGCCATCACCTATATTCTTGTTTTGTTCACATGGCTCTCTTTCCGCCAAAATAAGCTAATGAGATGAAAGGGAATTTTGTTTGGCACTTGAAATATGGGTTCTACCATTGGACTGCCATACATTTGAAATGTACCAAGGAGTAAGAATACACCAAATATTTTTTAAAAACTGAGAAAAATGAAAAAAGGATGTACATTGGGTCAAATCAAAGAGTCATCTTGCTCAATCTCTTCTTAATGCTAGTAAATACTTAATATGTGTTACAAACGGTGTGATGTGCAAAACAAATTCTAAAGCTGAGAGAGTTCACTAAATAATTAAGTAGATAACACCACCAGTCATCTTGATTGTTTTGTTGAATATCTAATATGTGTCATGTTTTTCATATGATATTTTATCTTATCTACATAATAATCCTATGAGATAGGTACTATTCATTTTATTCATTTTACAGATATAGGAGCTGAGACCTAAAGGATTTCTATGATTTTTTAGAAAAAATTAGAGTTTGGATGTCAAATTTATGACACAGCGTGATAGGGTTAAATGGAACTGGCAACATCTTCAGAGGATTTCTACCAATTTCAATCAATTATTTATTTTTGATTAACATACAATAACGTGGACTTATTTTTTAATATGAGATTCATCATAGAAATCCGACTTTCTGTCTCTTTTCTACCTGTCTCAGCTATTACACTTTCAATGTTCCCCTATGGCCCACTTCCAGTCTGTTTATTCACAGTACCATTTACTATCTACGTCTGAATTGCTTTTATTCTCTTGTAAAATTCGGTAGGATAGTTGCTTACCCATTTATGCATTAGTTAATATTTTTTGAAATGTATTTTCTTAGTTAAACTCATTTTTACATGACTTTTTTATCTTTCTTAACTCTAATCTGCATTTTATTTGTCACAAATCTATTAATAGCATCGACCATTTGCAAATGCTTACTATTAGTATGTGGCACCAAGTTATTAAATGCTTTAAAATACCATCTAATGTAATAAACACAAAATTTGCAAAGAGCTTGGTAGTGTTGTCCCTTCTTACAAATTTTATAGGGGAAAAAAACCTCAATGAGATTAAATAAAGAGGTTAGATGCTAGAGATATCTTTTGGATTTTTGGCCCCTCTACATCTCCTGTTGTAATTTGATTCACAATGTTGGAGGTGGAGCAGAGTGAGAGGTGTCTGGGTCATAGGAGCAGATCCCAGTGCCTTCCTCCTAGTAAGGCAATGAGTGAGCTCTTGCTCTGCTAGTTCCCAGGAGATCTGATTATTAAAAAGAGCC
>CAUYQG010281181.1:0-31634 GCA_963574415.1 Tarsius wallacei | reverse complement strand
GTACCACCATGCCCAGCTACTTTTTTTATTTTTATTTTTGTAGAGATGAGGTCTTGATATGTTGCCCAGGCTGTTCTCAAACTTTTGGTCTCAAGCAATCCTCCTGCCTTGGCTTCCCAAAGTGCTGGGTTTACTGCACTCATTCTTCTGTGACATGTTTTTAAGAGACTTTAGTAGGCCGGGCTCGGTGGCTTAGTTTGTAATCCCACGCTTTGGGAGGCTGAGGTGAGTAGATTGCCTGAGCCCACGGGTTCGAGACCCGCCTGGGCAACTTGGCAAGACCTCATCTCCACAATAAATCAAAAATCAGCCGGGAGTGGTAGTGCGCGCCTGTAATTCCAGCTACTTGGAAGGCTGAGGCAGAAGGATCACCGGAGCCCAGCGGGTCGAGGCTGCGGTGGCCGGGAGCGGCCACTGCACTCCAGTCTGGGTGACAGAGTGAGACTCCAACTCAAAAAAAAAAAAAGACTTTAGTAGAAAATTTCTACATCGTCAGAAGAAAAAGATGTTCATGAGAAGCATTCCATCCATCTCCGCTGGGTACAAGGAGATGTAACAAAAATTAAAAATGGGTTGAATTATTAAATGAAAGAATAATAATGGCAACTACCACAATAATAACAATAACCATCATTGATTGAGCTCTAATTGTGTGCAGGCACTGTTGGAAGCACCTGGCATGTGTTGCCTCATTCAATCCTCATCCACACTCCATCCATCTTTTCCACTGCTCTTCTGTTCTGCCATTATTGAACAATAGGCTTCAATTCTCTTCACCCCTCCCTGTCTCAAATTCCTCAACCAACCATACACTTGCGAACCACCCACCATTGCACAGAAATAACCAAAAGCTCAAAAGAAGAAAATGATGTTCATGAGAAACGTTCCTCTTTTCTCCACTGAATTTTGAATAGTATGTTTCATTTTCTAGTTTCTTAAATTATTCAGTGTCTACCTAATTTGTACAGATGGGGCAAATACTAAGTAACAGCTATCACAACACTTCCCAACAACTGCTGAGTATGCTCTTTCCAGCTTATTATATCAGTATGTGTCAAATCACACAGGATTATTGTCTTTGGGCCACATGTCCATATATGTATTCACCACTGAGGTCTTGTGTGTTATTTCTCCGAAAAAGATACTTGTGTCTAGAGTGGCGTTCATGAATTTTACCTTCCTTATGTTTTCAAAATCGTTTAAGTTGCTACACATATGTTTCTTAAGCATTCCTGATCATTTGGACCCATTTGTGAGTAAGGGGGAAACTTTACTTTTTGTAAGGGGGAAAAAAACCTGGAGCAATTTCTAGGCTGAAATTCTAGGTAGTCTCATTGAGTATCTAACAGTCTGTGTGCTTTCCACATGTTATTTAATTGTACTGAAGCTGATTATGCATAATTAATTAAATAATTTCAAGGGTCAGTGGTGCGTCCCAGATTTCCTCACATTTTATAATTGAAGATAGATGAGTGACCTGTGGAAAACTTTAGATTTTAATTAGGCTGCAATGAAAGTAATGTTTTTTTATCATGAATATAAGGCAGTGACTAAAAAGAAGTCATAATCCAGAAAGCAGCCTGTGTTCTCCAACCAGGTGGGCTTCCATTACTGATGTCCATCAAGATGGGCTGTGGTTCCCAGGTGATCTAAAATAATAATCCATTTCATATAAATGTCATTTATAGCATATGCTCTTGCTAAAAGTAGCTTTCCTTCTCGACTACTGCCAACAAAATATTTCTAAGACCTGCTTGTTGTGAGCAAATTTTATTTGGAGTCCAGGATGTTACAATAAACCCCCACAGTACCACTCCTGGAAGCTCATTGAAAATGGTATCTGATCTCTATATTTATCTTCCTACTTATGCTTTTCTCCAGCCAACATCAAAACTAGTTTGCAGTGCCAAAACATACAGCAGGCTGGGTGAATAGGGGAAGAATTCTGGGAAGTGTTCCGAATAAGGGGCCAAATTCCACCAGGATTAAACTGTACTCAAGATAACAGAGAGCCACACACAGACCCATTATCAGACAGGGCATGGCATGTGGAACGTGCCTTGTGGGATGACTGCTCTGGCATGGGACATGATTTCTCTTATCTTTTCCCTAGTTCCCAGGTCATAGGGGTTTCCTTATTAGCTCAGCTACAAGGGTTATTGGCAAGGTAGAGAGCTTATCGAGTGTGCTGACTCTCACAGTGGGGAGTTGTCCAACTCTCTGGAGTTGTGAGACATGTTATCGTTGAATGCAATGAGCTGCCCTCATTTTATTTTATTTCCTAGGAAAATGATGGTATATGTGTGTGCACATGTATTTTATATACACGCTATCTATGTATTTACTTATTTATTTGAAAAAGTGAACTAAAATTAATTTCACTAGGAGAATTTCACATCATCCTCTGAAATCGCAGAATCTATATTCTGGGAATGGCCAGAGACAAAGGATAAGAAAGCAGCCTCAGAAGCCTAATTTGAAATCACTCAAGTCACAAGAAAGACAGTCCTTAACTGTGGGTTTTCTCCTCCAGGCAGTGATGAGCTGAAGCCAGAACCGCAGCACCCTCTCCCTTCCTACCTGGAATACAGGCGCAACACCACCATCCGAGTATATCAGACCAATTATTTTGCCAGCAAATGTACTGAAAGCCCTGACAGCAACTCCAAGAGTTTTAACATTAAGCTTGGAGCAGAGATGGAGAGCCTAGGTGGAAAATGCGATCCCACTCAGCAAAAATTCTGTGACGGACCACTGAAGCCACACACTGCCTACAGGTTAGATGTATTACCATCATTTTGCTAGACAGGACATGCTGCATTACTAAGCTCTCAGCTGTCTGAGCAGCTGATGCATGTGAGCTCCTGTCGATTAATAACCCACGTTACAAGAGTATGCTACAATTTACTAGGTAATTTATAAAAGTTGAATTTCTGCCTCCATTTGCAGGTAATGTGTAAGAGGACCTTCAGCGTTGTGCAAAAGCCCCAATTCATTATGCAAAGAATTGAAGGTCCTTAATAGATTGTTCTTTCTCTTACAACAGGGTTGTCCAATCTTTTGGCTTCGAGTAAAGAGGAATCGTATTGGTCCACACATAAATTATATGATATTATTAGTTTATATACATAATAAGACTTCTCAAGGTACTCATCAGAAATGTTTATTTTAACATGGTGCTAAAAGATTTTGTGAGGGCACATTAATAGCTGTCCTTTTAAATATGAATAATGTACAGTGTTCACTATTGTGAAAATGTCCAAATAGAAAGACTGAGTTTGGAAAGACCTAAACAATATGAAGTTCTAGTTTCCACTTTTAAGGAGAATTGTAATTATTTACCTTCTAAGACATGTAAAGACAAAAGTACTCTGTGGTCCAGATAGAACTCTTAAAGGAAAAGGGCCCCCAAATGAATGGGGCCACACTTTCCTTCCACCAGGATGACAGGTGATAGGGGCAGCTGTTTGGCTTTGGCCACAGGAAGCATCACTGCAGCCAACAGGCCCTTCCAGCCCTAGGAATTGATGGTGCTTTTGTTCTGCAGTTACAAGCAAAAGTACATAACATCCCAACCAGTGTCCTCAAGAGAATGGGAACCCGAGTTACTGTCTTGGACATAAGGCTATAGAAACCCAAGATTATTATTTCTGCAGAGTATGTATCTTCTCTGTTGGATGTTGGAAGAGCTGATGTCCAGCCAATATGGTAGCCAGTTAGGTTCTCCATGAGTCAGTGTCCATTCTGGTTGGTCGGTACTGAGGTCCTAATGATTCTCACATATTTAAAGTATAGCAAGTCTCCTACACACAAACAAATAGTAAGTCCCCTACATTCTAAGAGCACATTCATAAGTCTAATTTGTTCATAAGTTGCCCAAGTACACAATCGGCTATATAGCATTGTTCTGTAATACATTTATAATACTTTTCACACAAATAATACATAAAAAGCAAACAAACAATACTATACAGTAAAGTACACAAAAGCACAGTCACGTGTAGAGTATGCGCACACGTGACAATGTATGCCAGACACATGAACTAACTTACATGATTAGACATGCAAACACATGTTTGCATCTTTGAAAGTTCACAATGTGAAGGTTAGCATGTAGGGGACCTACTCCTGGATCTCAGTAGACAAAAACTCTTCTGCCGGCTTCAAAAGGACACTGTGACATACCATCATACCTGAGAGAGTTCTTAGCCCCTCCCTTGCATCAACAAAGGGAGACAGATGTTTTTCCTAAAACAAAAGACTCCTTTTTGTCAGGAACTCTTTATAGCTACCTCTGCCCAAGATTCACCAGAAACTTGCTATTGCTTCCCAGCGAAGGTCAGCACTTCCAGAATAAACACACACACATGTATTAGTGATATTTGTTTCAAGAAGAGATCATATGAGCCTACCTAAAAAATATGATCTTGGAAGAACAAGAGAGAAACATAAGAGAGATCAGAAATCCGGAGTTCTTCAGTTCCTGTAAGAATCAAGAGATGCTTCAGCAAGGAAACAAGCAAAAGTCTTCCAAGGGCTATTTTCTCTTTTTGAGTTGGAAAGTTGAGACTGATTTTGTTTATTTTCTTATGGAGAAAGAAGGAGTGAAGATGACTCATTACTAAATTCAGAGGGAGAGAGTAAGAAGCTATAGATAGTTCATATCTGGACCAGAGCCCACCAGTCTCCCAGCACCCACAGTTGCTGTGGAGGTCTTTGAAAGAACCCCTGCATTTGAGTTCCAGCTCTGCTAGTTTTCCACTGTGTAACCTTGTAAGCAGCATTTCAGTTCTCTAATCCTCTCTTTCCTCTGAGAAGCATCATAGGGTTGTCCTGAAGAACAGTCCTAAATATGTGATAGATCAAACTATTAAAAACCTTTGACAAATTAAATTTAACGGAGTTTGAGCAAAGAACAGTTCATGAATTGGACAGCCCCCAAACCAGAACAGGTTCAGAAGCATCAGTGCTACCAGGTAGAGGAAGATTTACAGATAGAAAAAGGAAAGTGATGTACAGAAAACAGAAGTGAGGTACAGAAACAGCTGGATTGGTTACAGCTGGTTATCTGCCTTATTTGAACAGGATTTGAAGAGTTGGCTGCCTTTAATTGACTGAAACACGGTGATTGGCACAAGAGTAGGTTACAGTCTGTGTACACACCCAGTAAGGTTACAATTCACTATGTACAGAGAAAGCTCTAAAATATGTAAAGAGGCAGCTTTAGGCTAAGTTTAATTTAACAAAACCTAGTCATAACCCTTCTAGATTAAGGTCTTTCCATGGTTTCCATTCACTTACAAGAGAAGGGGAGATTTCAGATCAGGGCACACAAAGCCTTCACCTCTCTCCTGCCTGCCTCCCCAGCCTTGCCTCCTACCATTTGCCCCAAGTGTACCTACCCTCTTGCTGCTTCTCACTCCTCAGAGTTCCCTGAATGTGACATGGCTCTCCTATACCTCTGAGCCGTTGTGTATTCTTTTCACTCTCTTTGACGTGTTTTCCACTCTTGACTGGCTGGTGAATTCCTTCATAACTTCAAAGGCCAGCTTAACCCTCAACCAGTCCCACACCACCCTATCAACCCACAGCTAGGCAGGTGGGTGCGTCCTCGACTCCATGTCCCCAGCACCCATCCCTACATCCCTCTAATCCCGCATTTACTGGTGACTTTTAACCTTTTCAAAAGGTCTGCCCCTTCACTAAACTGTGAGAGCAACTGTGAGAGCTCACAGTCTAATAGAAGAGACAGATGTGTCATCGGTTATGAAACAATATAGCAAACACATGGCATAAAAGAGCAGCTCCTGAAATGTTTGTGAACAATCAGGGAATAAGCCAGTGAACTCTGTGAAGGTTACACATAGAGCTTAACCAAGCTGTCATAGTTTAATCAACTCTTGGTGTACCTATTTGTTTTCTAAAACACAGATTTCCTATACTGCGCCATAAACAGAGGTTCAGTCCTGTTTAAGAGCATGCCAGGTAGATAATGCTTGTTGAAAGGAGGCTCAGCCTTTCAAAGCACATGGGGGAGTTACATGCTAAGCAGCCTCTTGTGTGGTGGTAACCTCCACCTCAGTGCAGTCAGAATTCTGCCTGTCTCAAGATGATCATCTCCATGGTGACCCTCAGGGCTGTCGGGCATCTTTTTTCCAAAGGAAATAGGTAGACAAGAAAGAACATGGAAAAAGAAAAATTAGGATGGAAAAGAAATGGGAAATGCTAGGTTTAGCTGATGTACAAGTTTATGATGTCAACGAATGCAATGTGTTCCCATTCATTGTTGGGTTTCTATTATTCGTATGTATTATTAGCATTGTTCCATATGGAAAGAGAAAGGACAGATCATTATGGCGAGAGACAGTCTGGAGGTTAGGAAAGTTCTAATCTGGTTTTGTTTTTATTCTAAGTAGAATAGCAATGTGACGACAGTCAGGTTGTCGGCCTCTCCTGACCTCCTCTTCCATGGATGAAGAAATTGAACCACACGATCCCTAACTTTCTGCTATATTCTGAGTCTGGACACATTTAAAGGGGAAATAATTCTATCAGCTATCTGTTTATTAAAATACTGTCTCATTCATATTATGATATTTGTCATGCTGATAATATATATATCATGCTGATATTTATCATGCTCAGTATATGTGTTATTGTCTCCTATGTGGAAGGTACTAGGCCAAGGGTTGTGGATGATAGAAAAATAAATAATGTAGAGCCACTGCCTTTAAGGAGCTGACAATGTAGAGAGAGAAAGAAGACATGTCTGTGAAATATAAGCAGAAATGTTAAAGGGCATAAAAGGTATAGGAAAATAAATGCTGCAAAAGTTCAGAAGGCTTCTTGAAGGATGTATTGTTTTAGCTGGACGATAAAATGTAGGAAAGGATTTGGAAATATGGAGGTAGGGACAGGAGGAAGGAATAGTTGAGTCAAAGTGTTCAGATAGAAATTCATGGATTGTTCGGAGAGAAGCAAATAGCCCAGTCTTAAACAGAAGGTGTGTAAAAAGGACTAATGAGGGATACAAGGCTAAGATGGGACAGGACTGTGGGTAGATGTTAGGTGCTGGGCTGGGGAGTGCACTTGCAGTATCCATATTTGGAAAGAGTTTTAAGGGCAGAGTTTCTGACGACCCACTAATTTTAATCCAAGCCTGTACTAGGTTATTATCTCTTTTCTGTGTTCCTAAAGATCCTGATTTATCTGCTTCCATTTGGTACTTTGTGTTTACACCTGTGATTCCTAGAATTTCAGAGCAGAGCATGTCAAGTTATCGTAGCTAAGGTTTTAATTTTACAGATGAGGAAACTGAGGCATACAGAACTTTAGGGACCAGTCAACTCATCAGCAACAGAGGAAGAACTAGATCTCAGATCCTCTTGTTCCTAGCCCAGATGCTTTTTACCAACCTTCCAACAGAGGTCATGACTTTTAACCAAAAATTAAGCCATGAGGAAATAAGAAAGAGGTCCACACTAAGAGTTAGAAAATAAGGAGTTTAGTTTCCTCTCACCAGCTTTCTCTGTGATCTTGGAAAAGACATGGAATCCCTCCTGGCTTCAGTTTTCAAACCTCCAAAGCAATATAATAAGCTTCCTTATTATGTCAGAGAGGTTGAAGATGATCAAATAGAACCATATTTGAAAAAGTCCTTCCTTACTTATAAATCACTATCCAAATATAAGAAACCCTCATCATCAGAGATGCCCCTTCAATTTTCAAAAATATAATAAATTAGCAACACACACCAATTCCTCACCTTCTCATTTAATATGTGACAACTGCTTGTTACCACTGGGGACATTTCACAACACACTTTTTTTTTTTTTTTTTTGAGTTGGAGTCTCACTCAGTCACCCAGATTGGAGTGCAGTGGCCGCTCCCGGCCACTGCAGCCTCGACCTGCTGGGCTCCGGCAATCCTTCCACCTCAGCCTCCCAAGTAGCCGGAATTACAGGCATGAGCTACCATGCCCAGCTGATTTTTTTATTTATTGTAGAGATGAGGTCTCACCAAGTTGCCCAGGCGGGTCTCGAACCCGCGGGCTCAGGCAATCCACTCACCTCAGCCTCCCAAAGCGCGGGATTACAGGCTGAGCCACCGAGCCCGGCTCACAACACACTTTCATCAAGAGTCTGTTATTCCTTAAAGAACAACTTTTGACTGACTTGGAAAGGATCTTTTAGAGATGGAAATTATAGATGAGGTTGATCAATATCATCCTGATGTTCATTTTACAAGATTACACTCGGATCTGGGTGTGAGTTAGAAGGAGGGGACAAAGGTTCAGAACTGTTTGCCTATCCTAGTATCGCTTCAGCATTTTTCACACCACATGCCCAGATGCTTTGAGTTAAACAAATGCAGATTTTTTTTTTAAAGTAGGATTTCTGAGAGGACAGAAAAGCTCCCAGAGTGAGAGGGGACCCGAAGGGTTGCCCAATTTTTTTTTTTTAAGGAGGAATCTTCTGTTTACTTTCATAGAACTAAAATTTATGCTAGCAAAAGTTTTCTCATTTAAACCCAGGCTAATACTCTGCCAGTAAACCTTCAGTCAGGGAATCTGCAAGATAAAAGGAACTCCAGAAGTCACCCAAGCCAATCTTTAACTCAGTGCAGGGATGCCCTCCTACAGCTTCCCTGAGACTGGCTCTCCTCCTCCTTCTGCTTAAATCCCGCCTCCCAGCCCCCAATGGCTGAGCGTTCACTATCTATGAAGTAGCTTATATTCTAGATGTTAGAAAACAACTTTATATTCCTAACTTCCTCCTTCCCTATGACGTCAGCTTGCTGAGCCCGGTTCTGCCTTCAAGAAGAGTACTCATGTCGATTTCTTCTTCTACATGGTCACGGCCCTGTGTCCTTGGCGTGAATGATCATTGTAGTCTTAACTGGGCTCTCTGCTCCCAGCTGCCCCACCGTCTTATGCCCAAACACACTGTTTCCTCCAAATTTCACTGTTTCTCATTTGCAATTGGACATATATTTTCTTTTTTTCCCCACTATTTGTCTTATTTCTTTATATTTTGTTTTTCAAGTTTTCAAGAGCAATGGCTATGTATCTCTTTTTCAATAAAAATTGCATATTTATTCTTTTAAAATTTTTTTTATTTTAAAGACGTGGGGTACAGTTCAGAGTTAGGTACATAAGCAATCATTGTACAGGTGAAGTTTGGGCCTCCCATTAGTCCTAACTTCACCTGCTTTGGAATCAGGTACTTTAATTAATGTTATTTCCACCCCCACTTCCTCCTCTGGTAGTGATCTGCTACTGCTAATCTCTTTCATGTAGTATTATGATATATGTTATGTATTAGCATATACGATACATGTTCAGGGTCCACTTATGAGTGAGAGCATGTAGTACTCCATTCTTTATTTCTGGGATAGATCACTGAGTATGATAGACTTTAGATCCATCCAAGTTGCTGTGAATTCCATAATTTTGTCCTTCTTTATGACTGTGTAATATTCCATTGTGTATATGTACCACTCTTTTTTTTTACCCAGCCCACTTTCAATGGGCAGCACAGTTGGTTCCATTTTTTTGCTATTGTGAATAGTGCTGTAGTAATCATGCATGCACAAGTATCTTATTTGTAAAGTGATTTGAGTTCCTCCAGGTATCCTCTCAGAAGGGGGATTGCTGGGTCATATGGGGGTCTATATTTAGATCATTTAGAAATCGTCACACTGCTTTCCGCAGAGGTTGTACTAGTTTACACTGCCACCAACAGTGTGCCCTCTTCTCCACATCCTCTCCAGCATCTGTTGTTTTTTTTGTGTTATTAATGATTTCTTGTTGATGACAGTAATTATGATATTAAGATATTTTTAAAACTGGGTGTGGTGGCTCATGTCTGTAATCCCAGCACTTTGGGAGGCTGAGGCAAGAGGATTACCTGAGCCCACACGTTCGAGACCAGCCTGAGCAACTTGACAAGACCTCATCTCCACAATAAATCAAAAAATTAGCTGGGCATGGTGGCACGTATCTATAGTTCCAGCTACTTGGAAGGCAGAGGCGGAAGGATCACCTAAGCCCAGCAGATCGAGGCTGCAGTGGCCGTGAGTGTGCCGTTGCACTCCAGCCTAGGCAACAGAGTGAGACTCCAACTCAAAAATAAAATTAAATTTAAAAAAGATTTTAAAAATATATTTTTAGGTAAAAGGATCTTTATAAAATAGTGCCAAAAAGATGGGGAGATATGTTAGTTAAAATAATACAACAATAATATTGCTTTTTGACCATTTAACTGTTTTGATGGGCATCTCAAAATTACTGCCCCTACACTGATCTGGCCGGATCTTCCCAAACTTCTCAATGTACCCCTCCATAGTGTTCCTTCATTTAACAAATGGCGCCCCCATTCTTCCAGTTGTTCCCCAGCCAGAACATGTGGAATCATCCATACTCTACATTCATCAGCAAATCTTTTAGCTCCTCCTTTGAAATAGCCAACACTTCTCACTACTATCATTCTGGCCTAAGCCACCTCTCCCACCTGGGTTATTGCAGTACCTTTCCTTCTTTTAATTCTGCCCCCTTTGTCCATTCCCCATGTAGCAGCAACCAGAGTGACCCTGGTGAACATCCTCCAGTGGCTTCCCATGTCACTCAGAACAAAAGCCAAAGTCTTTACCGTAGCCTCATGGATCTGATATAGTCTGGCCCGGTCTACTTCTCTGATCTCATCCCCAGCCACTTCCTCACTGTACTTTGGCCGTGTTGTTCTCTTCGGTCTTCCTCAGACACTCCAGGCTTGCACCAACCTCAGAGCTATGCACCTCTGTTCTCTCTACTTGGAAGGCAGGCCTAGCTCCTTCCCTCACAGATTTCTGTGCAGGTGTCTTCTTTCAAAGAGACCTTCACTGACAATGCTGAATAAAGCAGTTCTACATGCTCTTTTCCCATTACTTTTCACCTACTTTACCCTGCTCTCTTCTTTTTCATAGCACACATCTCATCTGATATGCTATATTTGTGTGTTTATTGTCTGACTTCTTCCATAAGAATGCAACCTCTGGGATGTCAGGGACTCTGTTTTGTTTCTTGCAGTATCCTCAGCTCGTAGAACAGGGACTGGCACACAGCAGGGGCTCAATAAATATTTGATGAATAAATCAATGAATGAACACATGAATCCAGGTCTATCTGATTCCATAATTCATATGCCACCCTGATACGCATTGAGCAGGTACCCATCCTGTTTCTCCTTGAATACATTTTTCAGCCAGCCCTACTGTGCTCAGCAACCAGTTTGCACTTCTATAAATTGTCTGGTTTTTTTGTTTTGTCTTGTCTTTTTTAGAATCAGCATTCGAGCGTTTACACAGCTGTTTGATGAGGACCTGAAGGAATTCACAAAGCCACTCTATTCAGACACATTTTTCTCTCTGCCTATCACCACTGAGTCAGGTAAGGCTAACCGTTCCATCCATCCTTACGTTCTGCCAACCATCTTCACCTACAAGAGCCTCTTGTGGGGAGAGCTTGGCTGACAGCAGGGGGAGCATTTATTTTCATTTGGAACTTAATCTTTATGTGATCATAGATTGACGTGGATTAGAGGGGCTATATAACTTCTACAGAGGAATAGACCGAAAGGGGATTAATCTAGAAGAGACAGTAAAAGTACAAGACATTTTTCTATTAAAAATGAATTACTTTTTAAACGGTGAGTGAAAAACATTAAAATCAAGAGCTTGCACAAGCCAAAATGTAAATTGATACAAGGGTTTTCAGTTATAAGTAAGCATGTAAATATGCATTGAAAATGCATAGGAAAAAAACTAGAAGAAAAACACCCAAGTATTAATAATAAGTGTCTCAAAGTAGTGGGAATATAGGGATTGTTCTTCCTTTTGCTCATTTTGTATTCCTTTTATACTATTACAAAATGTTAAGTTAAAAGGCTGCACATAAAAATTTATGGAAGAAACTTCTTTAGTGTATTAGAAGGAAGGTCTGAGTAATAATAGTAGCTAATATATACTAGTTACCTTTGCTATCGAGGTACAGTTTTAAGCATTTTACATAGACTAACTTGTCCAGGGCAAGCACAGTGGCTCATGCCTGTAATCCCAGCTCTTCAGGAGACTGGGGTGAAGGGATTGCTTAAGCCTAGAAGTTCAAGACCAGCCTAGGTAATATAGCGAGCCCTGTCTACTTCTCTGATTTCATCCCCAACCACTTCCTCACTGTGCTTTGTCCATATTCGTCTCTTTGGTCTTCCTCCAGCACTCCAGGCTTACATCAACCTCAGAACTGTGCACCTGTGTTCTCTCTACCTGGAAGGCAAACCTAGCTCCTCCCCTCACAGATTTCTGTGCAGTCTTCTTTCAAAGAAACCTTCACTGATCATGCTGAATAAAGCAGTTCCACCTTGTCTCTACAAAAAAATTAAAAATTATCCAGGCATGGTGGTGCACTGCTGTAGTCCCAGCTACTTGGGAGGCTGAGGTGGAAAGATTGCCTGAGCCCAGGAGGTCAAGGATGAGGTGAACTGTGATCATGCCACTCTGCTTCAGCTGGGTGACAGAGAGAGACCCTCAACTCAAAAAACAAAAACAGAAAAGAATATCCAATCCTCACTACAAGCTTTTAAGGTAGATGCTATTACCATCCCTATTCTAAAGGTGAGGACCTGAGACACCAAGAGGTTAAGTAACTTGCCCAAATGGTACAGCTGGGATGCTGGCACTTTCTGTCTCAGTTTATAACCTCTGCTCTGGGCTGTCTCTGAATATTTCCATTGGGCAGAGAATGGCATCATTTTCATCACCTTCCTTCGTGACGCCATTGTCTTCTCAGTGTTCTATGATGCTTGATCTCTACGTCTGGGCAAAAGATGACTCAGCCTCACAAACATTCCAATCTATTTAGGCCAAATACAGGGATAATCTTCCAGTTTCAAACCAAAGAAGAATCAGAACACAGCTAAATGGATTTAGATGTCTTTGCTTATAATTTAATGTTTAGCAGGAACTTTGTAAACACGAGTCTTTCCTATTTAAAATATTGTCAATATGACAAAAACTGTTTGTAATCCAGTAGAGAAACACAATCAACATATATTCAAAAAGAATGTTAATCACATTAAAAGAAAGATTGTATTGAATTGATGTTTCTTGAAAAGCAATATCAAATAAATAAATCTAAGATCTTAAAATGCAACTTCAGGCAAGGCATGGTGGCTCAAGCCTGTAATCACAGCACTTTGGGAGGCTGAGGTGAGGGGATTGCCTGAGCCCATGGGTTTGAGAACAGCCTGGGCAACTTGGCAAGATCTCATCTCTACAATAAATCAAAAAATTAGCCAGGCATGGTAGCACGCACCTGTAGTTCCAGCTACTTGGAAGGCTGAGGCAGAAGGATCACCTGAGCCCAGTAGTTTGATGCTGGGGTGGCAGTGAGTTTGCCACTGCTTTGCAGCCTGGGTGACAGAGTGAGACTCCCAACTCAAAAAAAAAAAAATTCAACTTCAAAAATGGGTTGTTTCATAGACCTTAATAAAAGTCATAAAACAAGTAACACTTTTAAAAGAAAACACAAGAGTAAATCTTTGTAATCTTTGATTAGAAAATAGTGTTTTAGATATGGCACCAAAAGCATAAGATGTAAGAAAAAAATTGATAAATTAGACTTAATCAAAATTAAAGACATTTGTGCTTTAAAGTGCACCATCAAGAGAGTAAAAAAACAACCTACAGAATAACAGAAAATATTTGTAAATTTTATGTCTGATAAGATTTAAATATCCAGAATATATAAAAAACTGTTACCTTACAATTCAATAATAAAGAGACACATACAATTTTAAAATAGGCAAAGTAGTCGAATAGACATTTCTCCAGAGAAGATATACAACTGACCAATACACACATGAAAAGATGCACAACATCATTAGTCATAAGAGAAATGCAAATCAAAAACACAGTAAGATATCACTTCACACCTAGTAGCATGAAGGTAATCCAAAAGACAACATAAGTGACAGTGAGGATATGGAGAAATTGGAACCCTCATACATTGCTTGTGAGGATGCAAAATGGCGTTGCTGCTTTGGAAAACAGTTTTGCCGTTCCTTAAAATGTTAAACCTAGAGTTACCATATGACTCAGCAATTCCACTCCTAAGTGTATACCCAAGAGAAGTGGAAGCATATGTCTACACAGAAACTTGTACATGAATTATAGTAGCAGTATTCATAATAACCAAAAAGTAGAAACAATCCAAATGTCCAACAATGGATGAATGGATAAACAAAATGTAATATATCCATACAATGGACTATTATTCAGTCAGAAAAAAGAATGAAATGTTGATAGATGCCATAACATGGATGAACTGCGAAAAATTATGCTAAGTGAAAGGAGTCCATCACAAAAGACCATAGGTTTGTGATTTAATTTCTATGAAATGTCCATAATAGGCAAATCTACAGACACAGAAAGTGGATTAGAGGTAGCCAGAGGTTTGTGGGGTGAGATGGCTGGGGAGTTTCTTTTAGGAGTGATGAAGATATTATAAAATTGGTTGTAGTAATATTTGCAAAACTCTGTGACTAAACTAAAAACTGTTGAATTGTACAGTTTAGATGAGTGAATTGCATGGTATGTGAATTATACTTCAATAAAGTTGTTAAAAAATGAGGCTACTCTTACCTAATCAAAAACTCTTAGTGGCTGTATCATACCAGATAATAAAAATGGGATTTTGTTAAAATAGCTTTTGGCAATCCACTGGATTTTCCAAAGCCCCAGATGCTATGTAATATGTTTTCTAGAAATTAAATCTCATTTTTATCTTGGTGGCAAACTTACATCCTCTCTTGGGTATTCCAAGCTTTACATACAAGGACAAAGTCCAAAATTCCTTTATAATCTATACACCATTAACTTCAAAAGTATACAGGAACGTCTGCCCTGGCTGTTATAGGGCAATAGCCAGCATTTCATCTTCTCAGCTGCACACACCTAGCCTTTGGAAAGTAAATGCCTCGCTGTGGGCATCACTTGAATTCTATTTGTAGTAACCTTACCTAGAAGATACAGCTTCAGTACTGGTTCCCTAGCACTAATGTTCCCACTGGGGTTTGCTGTTTCCATCTGTAGAGCCCTTGTTTGGAGTTATTGAAGGTGTGAGTGCTGGTCTGTTTTTAATTGGCATGCTGGTGGCTGTCATTGCCTTATTCATCTGCAGACAGAAAGCAAGGTGAGTATAAAGATCCATTTATTTACTTATTTATTTATTTTTTAGTCAGGGTCTCACTCTGTCACCCAGGTTGGCGTGCAATGGCACCATCACAGTTCACAGCAACCACCAACCCCTAGGCTCAGGTGATCCTCCTGCCTCAGCCTCCCAAGTAGCTGGGACTACAGGCACGCTCCAGTACATAGCAACGTACGTCTTGCTATGTTGCCCAGGCTGGTCTCAAACTCCTGGCTTCAAACAGTCCTCTTGCATTGGCCTCCCAAAGTGCTGGTATTACAGGCATGAGTCACCATGCCTGTCCCAAAGATTCCTTTAACGATGCAACTGAAAATGCCCTTGAGCCTAAAAAGTAAGAAGGGAACATAATTTAACATCTCTAGATTAAATCATCATTGTTTTCGCCATAAAAACAAAAGTCAAACTCTAAAGCCATGACTCACTTTTTTTCAGATCCTCTCTGTACCATTGATGAATTCGGCCCTTAACAAATGACTGAGGGCCATCTGTAGCTTTATTTAAAGATGAAATGACTCCTTTTGCACAGCTGGAATAAAAAACAACAGATTTTTTGGTGTCGTTCATATCCTCATGAAGACAGAGATATTTGCAAATTGTATGCCCAAGTGCTTTTCTGAAATATCCTGAAAAGTGTGGTTGACATCATTATTATGTAGCTCGTAGATGCCATCCTAATTTAAGAAGGGACCAGAAAGAACCAGATAACATGTGGCCCCAATGCTGTGCCTTCTCTTCGTGATTTTTTTTTTTTTAATTTGGCACATTTTCCTCTCTCTTAAAGTCGTGTCTGGCATCTGAATTTTACTGAGGGGGGGGTTGTTTTTTTTTTGAGGAAAGTTTTATTGAGAATGTGGGAAGTGATTATAACCTGTAGCCAAAAACCAGGAGACAAATTTTCAGTTATTGCAGAGATCTGTTTCAGGGTGGGAAAGATCTACTTCTTTATGTTCTTTCCTTTCCCTCCCTCAAGGAGATGTTGGCTGAGTACAAATCTACATAAATCCTGAAAAATCCATATTTGCACAAACACTCACAGCCTTGCCATAAATGGGGAGATCTGTTGAAGCCAAGTACCATAAGCGTAATCATAAAAAATCTTCTCCTTTATGTTTCAGCCATGGTCGAGAAAGGCCCTCTGCCCGCCTGAGTATTCGTAGGGATCGGCCATTATCTGTCCACTTAAACCTAGGCCAGAAAGGGTAAGTGCCCATCATGTTTGCCTACATATAATTTATTGACAGATGGATGTATGTGAGAATTGCTAACAAAGTTTATCTTCTTCTGGCTTCCCTTCACAGTAACCGGAAAACTTCTTGGTAAGAGAGAGAACTCGTTAATTACTATACTATTTACCTTTGAAATATGAATCGGACAGTTATGGTATTTTCCCTTTTCTGCAGTAACTTTCCTTTTGTGTTGTTTCATTTTTATTTACAGCCCAATAAAAATAAATCAGTTTGAAGGGCATTTCATGAAGCTACAGGCTGACTCCAACTACCTTCTGTCCAAGGAATACGAGGTACAAACCAGGCCCAATGAGGCTTCAGCACCCCTGGTCCTTAATAGAGTTTCCCTCCTGACCTTGACTAGGGACTCATAGGCTGAGTGAGCTCCAGAGTTAGGGTGCCGTTTAGTATCTCAGCTGAGTGTTCTCTGATGCCTAACACATTCCCTGGGCAATATACTACTTAATGTCAGAGGCTAGTTTGAACTCCAGAATAGCACAGCAAACCAGCTACTATCCAATCCAATTCAATGAAGAATTAACACATTAGAGGAAGAATTAACAAATGCAAACCTAATATTTTCAGTTACTCAGCCTGGAGATGATGTGGTTTTGGAAAAAGCACCCAGGCTTCAGGTTTGATTCTCAGCTTTGCCACTTGGGTGATCTGGGGCAAGTTAGTCTGAGCCTCATCCATTAAGTGGTGACAAGAACACCTCCCCCTTGTGGGGCTGTTGTTGGGGTCAGAACTAATGCATACTGAATACAAGGCATTCCATAACCAGTAGCAGTCATACATATTTTTATATCATTGTGTATCTCTAGAATTGTATGATTTGTCTGATTCTACTTATTTCATGTTCTCCACTTGCAAATTTATTTTTGACCTAATAGGACTTAAAAGACGTGGGTCGAAACCAGTCATGTGACATCGCACTCTTGCCAGAGAATAGAGGGAAAAATCGATACAACAATATATTGCCCTGTAAGTTTTGTGTCGATATTTGTAATCCTGTCTTCCTCTGCACTTTTCCAAAAATGAAACGGGGATAAGGAAATATGGCATAGCTGGATATGGACAACATCTAGCTCTGAATGCCTTTAATAAAGAATGATTTGTATGTTTCTTCATTTCTCTCCAGAGAGATAATAGCCAGTTTAAATTCTGATAATCAGAGACCTCTTATGATGTTGACATTTCCCCAAGTGGTTCTACTCCTTCTTGGAGGCTAAGCATAGTAATGGGGTTATCAGCAAGGACATCAAGCGGACCTGTGTTTGCTTAACAAAGTCATCAGCTGGGCGCGGTGGCTCACACTGAGAATTCCAGTACTTTGGGAGGCCAAGGTGAGAGGATTGCCTGAGCCTGCGGGTTCGAGACCAACCTGGGCAGCTTGGCGAGGCCTCATCTCTACAATAAATCAAAAATTAGCCGGACATGGTGGCATATGCCTGTAGTACCAGCTATTTGGAAGGCTGAGGTGGAAGGATCACCTGAGCCCAGCAGGTCGAAGCTATAGTGGCTGTGAGTATGCCACTGCACTCTAGCCTGGGTGACAGAGTGAGACTCCAACTCAAAAAAAAAAGTCATCAGTTCGCAATTTTTATTTTAAATTATCTTACTCCATTAGGTAAAGCCATAAAAGGTAGTTTTTCTGGGTTGTACTTATTGCAGCAGTGAAAAAGAGCTGACCATTCCATCAGGCAAATGTCACAGTATTATAAAGGAAAGCACAGATGAGCTTCACATTGTCTCCTGTGTCTAATTGTTTACAGGCCACCTATGCAACCCCAGCATGAATAAAGCTAGTTATCCTGTCTGAGCCTCATCTGTAATATGGAGCCAAGAATACCTCCCTTTGGGAGCTGTTGTGGGAATCACAGCTAAGGCACATCACATACATAAACTGCAGAAAAAGCACCCTAAAACTCAGTGACAGATTTCTCAATAAACTTCCTTCCAGATGACGCCTCGCGAGTGAAGCTGTCCAATGTAGATGATGACCCTTGCTCCGACTACATCAATGCCAGCTACATCCCTGTAAGTGAACCACGAGGCCGTTGTGCCCAGAATGAAACTCTGATGGGTGGCTATACTGGTGATGATACTTCTTCTGCATGTTCCCACTCTTCTTAGGTCTAGAAACATTTGTAGATTTCAAAAGAACATGTCTGATTGTCATGGAATGTGGGGTGTCTAATTCAATCACTGCTAAGCCCCATTTTACACAAGGGTTGTAATCACATAAAATTATGATGAGTGGCTGGACACTGTGGCTCATGCCTATAATCCCTACACTTAGAGAGGCCAGAGTGGGAGGATTGCTGGAGCCCAAGAGTTCGAGACCAGCCTGGGAAACATAGTGAGACCTTGTTGCTACAGAAAATAAAAAGAATTAGCCAGGCATGGTGGCACGTGCCTGTAGTCACAGCTATTCAAGAGGTTGTGGAGAGAGGATTGCCTGTGCTAAGGAATTGGAAGCTGTGGTGAGCTGTGATTGTGCCACTGTACTCCAGCCTGGGTGACAAAGCAAAACTCCCTCTTAAAAAAAAAAAAAAGTATAATGAGTCCAGGATGAATTTTCTTAGGCTGTCTGTTCTCTGCATCCCTTATTGCCCCAGATTAGACCTTCCTAAGGAAAATGGGCCTCCCCTGCTAAGTCTGCCTAACTGGAGAAGTTGACCCCACATTCTTTGGATTTTTGAATACCACAGACACAACTCAAAAGTTATGTCAAACCTTTGGGCTCTGATTTTGGCTAACGTCTTGCCATCTTCCTACAGCATGCTACAGCAGAAAAAGGTCCATCAAATATAGGTTTGAGCTGGGTGCAGTGGCTCACACCTGTAATCCCAGCACTTAGGGAGGTGGAGGTGAGAGGATTGCCTGAGTCCAGTGGTTTGAGACTAGCCTGGACAACTCGGCGAGACCTCATCTCTACAATTTAAAAAAAAAAAAAAAGAGTCAAGTATGGTGGTGCCTGCCTGTGGTTCCAGCTACTTGGAAGGCTAAGGCAGAAGAATCACTTGAGTCCAGCAGGTTGAGGCTGCAGTGGCTGAGAGCATGCTACTGCACTCCAACCTGAGTGACAAAGTTATACTCAAAAAAAAAAAAAAAAAAAAAAATATATATATATATATATATATGTCTATATATATATAGGTCTGAATCTCACCTCTGCCTGTTGTTGACCTTGGGCAAGTTATGGCACCTTTTTGAGCCTCCATTTCCTTTTCCAAAAACTAAGATAACAATATTTACCTCAAACAACCAGGTGCAGTGGCTCACACCTGTAATCCCAGCACTTTGGGAGGCTGAGGCAGGAGGATCACTTGAGTCCAGGAGTTTGAGACCAGTCTGAGCCAGGAGGTCAAGGCTGCGGTGAGCCATAATCATGCCACTATATTCCAGCATGAGTGACATAGTGAGACTCCCACACCAAAAACAAAACAAAATAATAATAGCAATATTTACCTCAAGCAATCATTCACTCAATAAACATTAATAAAGTGCTAACTGTAAGTCAGACACTGAGTTGTGTACAGGGATGGGATAAGATGCAATCTTGCCCCAAAGGACCTCTCAGAAGAGCCAGGGCATCAGGGAATGAGAAGGTAGTGCCATGAGAAGCCCACTAGAGCAGTGCTTCTCCAGTGTTGACAGACATCTGCATCATCTGGGGATCTTGTTAAAATGCAGATTCTGGTCCAGCAGGACAGGGAGGAACCGGGAGCTTGCATATCTAACAAACTTCTAGGTGATGCCAACACTGCTGGTCTGAGAATCACACTCTGAGTAGCAAGAGGCTAGAGGTTGCCACAGAGCATCTGTGGAGAATATCACCCAGCAGAGAGAAATATAAAGGAGACTCAGCCAAGGAGGCAACACACTGAGGATAAAAGGATAGGTCAGAGGGGAGGCAGTGTGTGGATGGATGGGGCTGGGGGTGGCAGAGGTGACAGGCCGTAGAGAACCTGAGGAGAGGCAAGGAGAGAAAGAGCTTTGATTAAGATTTACAAGGAATTCTGTATTGCTAAAGTACAGAGTGAGTGGGTGAAAATATCCTAGCTCTAGAATTGTGGCTTGGATTAAATAAGATCTGTGAAAGTCCTGACCCCACTGCACATTAGATGGTAGGTGCTCAATAAACAGTGGTTTCTCTTCCATTAAGCTTTCCTTGCATATCTCTTACCAAGTTATTCTAATGTCAACTATCCAAAAGGGCTAAAACTCTTCTACATTAAATAGAAAAAGAGTCTGATCAAAGTCAGTCCTTCAGGTAGTCTACACACACACACATATATGATTGAAGTGAAGTGTTTCCTAGATCTAAGTCTTCCATTTGCTTTTAGAATATGCCCAGTCTAATAAAAAGGAATGTGGTTCTTAACAATGGTTCGATGTTCTGGCCTCTGCCCTTCCTGCTCCCAAGCCTTGACACTTGTGTTAGTATCTTTTTTTCAGGGGCCTGGCAAAGACCTCCCTATCATCTAATCTGCAGAGCTAACTCTTTGTTTATAGTTCTGAAGAGGGCCATTGTTTCTGACTGTCCATATTGTAAATTCATTGCAGGGCAACAACTTCAGAAGAGAATACATCGTCACTCAGGGACCGCTTCCTGGCACCAAAGATGACTTCTGGAAAATGGCATGGGAACAAAACGTTCACAACATCGTCATGGTGACCCAGTGTGTTGAGAAGGGCCGCGTGAGTAAACAGCTTTCCTGACTTCTGAGCTCTTTGCTTTCCTCTGCTCACATTGAATTCTGCCCCACCATCCCAAGTTAAACCCCACAAAACCAAGCAGGGACCACATGAAAACGTTAGTGACTTAAGTCCCTCAGTTCAAAAGGTTCTAGTTGCAAATCCAGGTGATGCCTGATTCTGATTCTGGTCTGAAGTTTCAGTCAAAGATGTTTCCACTTGAAGTGGGATTATTGGCAGTGCCCATGACACTGAAAGATTACCTGGAAAGACCCTTCCAGAGTCACTGGGCCTGCCCCTGCTCTCAGGAAAGAAGAAGTGAGTTTTAGCCTGTCAGCAGATGCAAAATTAAAGAATTATCCGGGCAAATCAAGCAAACCCCTTGTAATGCATTTATCATCCTCTAGTTTATATGGTTGCTTTAAGGATTGAAAGAGAGATTACATGTAAATTGCCCAGTATCTGCACTCAATAGATATATGCTCACAATCCTCTTTCTCCTGGCTTTGTACATGTGAAGGCGAGTTTAGCTAAATGTTCTGACTTCTCAAGGATCTCTTGGTACATGGCCCAAGCTAGGACAGCAACATAAAAATATGAACAAGTCCCTTCCTCTGCCCAACTAGATCTTTCTTTAGAAAGAACAATAAATTGTGAGCCATGGTTTATCTGCTAGTGGAACTGGAATGCTGAAGAAATCAATTTTTAAAAAACTCAAGCTGTGTTACCACCTTGCCCAAAAAAGTGAATAGATCCAGCGGTTGGGGTGGGGGTGCTCCTTGTGCAGCACTCCCTTCACTTGGAACCATAGCTCAGCTTCCACACTGGCCATGAGCAGGTTAGTAAAAAGTAGATGGCCAAATGTCTTTAGCAGCCAATCCCGGATCCCTCACTCAGGAAGGCATTTCGAGCAGGGAAAGTCCAGGCTCACAAAGGAGTCATATTTCCAGACTCACTTTTTTTCTGTCTCCTTCTAGGTAAAGTGTGACCACTACTGGCCAGCGGACCAGGATTCCCTCTACTATGGGGACCTCATTCTGCAGATGCTCTCGGAGTCTGTTCTGCCTGAGTGGACCATCCGAGAGTTTAAGATTTGCAGTGTATGTTGGTTTGCCTGACTTCATTTAACAACCCAGCTTGGAGAGAGGAAGGAGATCCGTGAACCCCATTTTTGCTGCTTCCTCTCCTGTAGTTTCAACCCACAGGAGTCACAGCGTGGCACAGTTAATTTGAAGGTGGTCCCTCCCTTAGTATCCCACTCTCCACTCTTACAGGAGGAACAGCTTGATGCACACAAACTCATCCGCCACTTTCACTATACGGTGTGGCCAGACCATGGAGTCCCAGAGACCACCCAGTCCCTGATCCAGTTCGTGAGAACCGTCAGAGACTACATCAACAGATCCCCGGGCGCCGGGCCCACCGTGGTGCACTGCAGGTACTTAGAGACCTTGGAGCCAGTAAAATGGCAGCCAGTAAAATGGCAGCCATGCAGGGGTTGTGTCTGGGGAGTCGAGAAGAAGGCTTGAGCATCCTTCTGGTGGGTGAAGGATTTGTCTGCCTCGCCACAGAAGTTTTCATTACGTTCTTTCCCTTCTTCTGCCAACCTCACTCTTTTTCCACTTTGCTCCCCTCCTGCCTTTCTCTCACCCTCGCTCTCCAACCTTCTCTCTCTCTCATGCTCTTCTTCCTGCTGTCTGAAATGCAAAGTCCCAATGTGACTTCCGTGCCCTCCATCAGCCAGTCTCACCCTCAATCCAAGTTCCCAACAACATCTTCCCATTCTACCCAAGAAAGTGAGGGCACAAGCTTTCCTTGCCTGTGGCCATTCTCACTCCTTGGAAGGCTTTTTCTCTCTCCTCCACCTATATAAGCCCTACCATCCTTCAAGACCCCTGTTCCAGACTTCTCTCCAGGTCTTGTAGCTTGTCTTTGTCTGTTTGTGTTGGATAATTTATAAACAATAGAAATTTATTTCTCACAATTCTTGAGGCTTGGAAGTGCAAGATCAAGGCACTGGCAGGTTCAGTGTCTATTAGGAGCCTGGTTTCTGCTTTCAAGATGACGCCTTGTTGCTGGATCTGTCAGAGCAGATGAAGGCTGCGTCTTCACATGGAGGAAGAATGAAAGGGCAAAAGGGTCTAGCTAGTTCCCTCTAGCCCTTTGATAAGGCACTGTCCATCCATGAGGGCAGATCCCTTGTGGCCTGATCACCTCCTAAAGGTCCCACCTCTTAATACTATTACATTGAGAATTGAGTTTCAACATGAATTTTGGAGGGAACCCAAAAATTCGAACCACAGCATAGCACTTGCCATCTGTAGTACCCAATTTTTCTTTTAAATTTCTGCTCTCTTGGTTTCTCTTTGCTTCAGATAGTCTGTTCATAAAATTAAGCTAACAAGTGATCTCTCTCTCTCTCTCTCTCTCTCTCTCTCTCTCTCACCTGGTATTTAGCTAATTAATGTTTGCAACAAAACTTTGATAGCCCTCACTGAATGGCACTAATAAATAAGGAGCGGGAAATTGCTACAGTAAGAGAAATGTCAAGTGCACTCATTTCCTCCCAATCAGGCCAGCACCCTAGGAGCTCTGCTTTCCTATGTCATTGGAACCCTGACACTTTTAATAGGAAGCAGAGGCACCCAAAGACTTTTTGATTTCTGAAAAATGGCAGACATTTTTGCCCAGGACCACTAGAGAACTGGTCTTCTTTATCTAATAAATGTGTTCACTAACAGTCCCCAGATGATACAATAATTTGGAAAAGCAATTTGCAATTTCTAGCAAAGTTGAAGGTGTTCATACCCTATGACCAACTCAGCAGTTCTGTTTCTAGGTATCAAGCCCTGAGATGCACAATGATGTTCACTGCAACACTTTTTTTTAACAGAGAAAAACTAAAAGTGATCTCATTGTCTTCAGTAGGGAATAGATTAGCAGTGGTTTATGAACTCTACAGAACAGTTCAAAGAATTTAGATCTACATGTAATAACATAGGTAAACCTCAAAATATAATATTGAGTAGGAAACTTAGCAGAAGAATACATAAAACATGTTACCATTTTAGTAAATTCTTCAACACATTAAAAAAAATATGTGTTTTTGTTTATGGAGCCAGGCATGGTGGCTGTCGCCTGTAAATCCAGCACTTTGAGAGGGCCAAGGTAGGAGGACCACTTGAGGCTGGGAGTTTGAGACCAGCCTGGACAACATAGAAAAACCCCTCTACAAAAAATAAATAAATACCCCTCCTACACACACACACACACACACACACACACACACACATAGTTTTTTTTACATGTATGTATGAAAAGTATGAAAACACGCATGGAAATTATGCATACCAAGTACAGAGCAGTACTTATCCCTCGAAGGAAAATAAAAGGCTGGAACTCTAGGTTATATTTCTTTAAGACAGCACCTTGAGAGAAAGAAATATTTCTATCTTCTCCCATAACTTGGAATAGAAAAGAAAGATAGTGCCAGAGTTTCTGGGTGTGATTTTGAAAGGCAAATTTAATAAAAAGCCTCAATCTTCCTTTGCCATCTCTTCTAGTGCCGGTGTGGGTAGGACTGGAACCTTCATTGCCTTGGACCGAATCCTCCAGCAATTAGACTCCAAAGACTCTGTGGACATTTATGGAGCTGTACACGATCTAAGACTTCACAGGATTCACATGGTCCAGACTGAGGTAAGAGTTACAGGTTGAAGGACACAGGCCACCTGCCCCACTCTACCTCCCCACCCCCCAAAAATGTTCAAGGCTGTAATCTGACAAAGGGAAACACAACTGTGGCACATTAGGAAGAGAAAGACATAACTGAATATAGATAGTTTCTAGGACTTGTTATTTTAAACAAATCTCAATGATCTTGAGGGTGATGTGTAACCTGCTCTTTACTAAGCTGATTTAGGTAGGTAGGAATAAAGATTTTTTTTTTAACCAGTGCATTATACATGGGAGAATGGCCAGGTCAGTCCACCTTGGAGATCATGTTAAGATAAGCTGGCAGATGAGCAAAAGAACTTCAATTAGCAAAGAGAAAGAAGATTCCAATCTCTTCTCTCCCCCAGCCCTGCCCCCTTCACCTACACTCCATTCTGGAGACAAGAAGGGAGTGTATATGGATAGTAAAGGCTAAATGCTTCCTTATATACATCTTTGACATCTGCAGGGCATTTTTTTTTTTAGTTGGAATCTCACTCTCTTGCCCAGGCTGGAGTGCAGTGGCACACTCATGGCCGCCACGCCTCGACCTGCTGGGCTCAGGCTATCCTTCCACCTCAGCCTTCCAAGTAGCTGGAACTACAGGCGTGCACCACCACATCAAGCTTGCAGGGCATTTTTGAACATGTTATCTCATTGCAACTTCCACAATAACTTGATAAGGAGTATTATATTCCATTTCCAGGCTAGAAAACTGAGGCCCAGAGGCTGAAAAGGGTTTTGCACAAAGTCTACAGCCGGGAAATGGCTGGGCTGACTTGGACACTGTTCTAGAGAATTGCAGGCCCTTGAGTACTAAGCCCATAGCCCAACAGCCTCAGGGTCAGATCTGTTTCCCCCCAGAGCCCAAGCTTGTCACTCTCCTGCATAAATGCCTTCCAGGGCTCAAGTTCTCTTACCCTTGTGTTTCCCAAGTTTTTCCCCAACTAACTCTGCAAAATCCTCCTTATGAAAAAAAAAAAAAAAAAGAGTCCCAGGCCAGGTGCAGTGGCTCACACCTGTAATCCCAGCACTTTGGGAGGTAGAGGCAAAAGGATTGCCTGAGCCCATGGGTTCGAGACCAGCCTGGGCAATATGGCGAGACCTCTTCTCTACAATAAATCAAAAATTTAGCTGGGCGTGATGGCACATGCCTGTGGTTCCAGCTACTTGGAAGGCTGAGATGGAAGGATCGCCTGAGCTCAGCAGGTCAAGGGTGCAGTGGCCATGAGCATGTCACTGCGTTCCAACCTGGGCAATAGAGTGAGACTGACTGGAAAAAAAAGAAGAATCTCATGTTTGAAAAACTGAAAAGTTCTGTATGCTACTCTGTCCCCTAGTAGAGTCACAGTACACATGGAAATTGCACAGACAACAATGTACCACCAAAAGGGGGTGGCCTGCAGCAAAGACCCCCTTTGAGCTTTGTTGAACCCATTTTTCCCAAAACCACCTTGACCCCTGAATTCTTTTCTTGTGCAGTATATATTAATATCTCGCCGAACTCACATTCTATAGCACATTTGGCAAAACAACGGTGTCACTGCCTCCTGCAGGCAGCAGCCATCCCCAGATTCTCTGTTGCCACCATTGTCTTATGCTGCGTTTCACTATAACAATTTTTCCACCATTGGTCAGGTACAGTGGCTCACACCTGCAATCCCAGCCATTTGAGAGGCTGAGGGGGGAGGATTGCTTGAGCCCAGGAGTTCAAGACCAGCCTTGGTAATCTAGTGAGACCTTGTCTCTACAAAAATTCAAAAAATTACCCAGGTGTGGTGACACGTACCTGTAGTTTCAGCTACTTGGGAGGCTGAGGTGGGAAGATCGTCTGAGCCCAGGAGGTCGAGGCTGCAGCGAGGGGTGATCATGCCACTGAACTCTAGCCTGGTGACAGAGTGAGACCCTGACTCAAAACACACACATACATACACACACAATTATTCTACCATATATTTCATGTTTTATTATGAAATTGTTTTAAAAAAATACACAAAACTAATGAAAATAGTATAAAGAGTTTCTGGGTACCCAAACTCCTGCTTCTATCATTATCAGTATTCTGTGTTCTTTTTCCTTCTATATCCCACGTACACTGTGCTCGATCCCATGATCCCACTGGAATCTTTTAAAGTAAATTCTACTTATCACATTATTTTTTCCTTAAATACTTCTTTACACACATATATACAAGTGGGGAACCCAAAAAACCCTGAGTTTATTTATTTAAAATGGTGTATTTATTCTTACATGTTTAAATTTAAGTCACCTTCAAAGTACTCTCCATTTGATACAATACACCTATTGAGATGCTTTTTTCCACTGCTCAAAACTGTTTTTGAACTCATCCATTTTGATGTTCTCTAGTGCTTCTGCTGTTTTTAGTTTCACCTCTTCCACATCAGCAAAACTTTTCCCTTTGAGGACTTTTTCAGCCAGAGAAACAAACAAACAAAAAAGTTGCTGGGGCAAACTTGGGTGAATAAGGAGGGTGGGACACAGAGGTCATGGTGTTTATGGTCAAAAACTGCTGAACTCTCAGCACAGTGTGGACAGGTGCACTCGTAAGTCACCCATCATGAAATGGGCAAACGCATTAAAAGAATCTCCAAAACAAGATTCACTGAAGCTGAACGCAGTCTCTTACAACACTAGCTGGTACACTGATGCCGGTGAGTTCCTAGAACACTCCCCTAGTGGAGGAAGCCTGTACTACAAGAGGTCCGCCCTCCAAAGACAATTTCAGGTTTTTTTTTGGAGGGCCCCCTCATATGTATATAGAAGTATACACACACATACATACACGCATATAGAAGTATATATGTATATACATACTTCTATGTCTATACTTCTATGTATATGCTGTAGAAGTATGTATATTATATATATATATATGCACACACACTATATATATGAAATATGTATCTTAGAGATAAGGGCTCTTTTTAAAACTATGACCACAATATTATTATCACACTGACAATTTTAACTATAATTCCTAAATCTCATCTAATATCCAGTTTGTATTTTAATATCCTTATTTATTTCCAAAATATTGCTTTTTGTAAAAACCTATAGTTTTCATGAGACTCCAAAGTTTGCACATTTCATTTGGTTGAAGTATCTCTGAAATCCCTTTTAATCTTTAATAATTCTCCCTCCCATTTGCTTTATATGCCATTTATTGTTGAAGAAACCAGTTCCTTTGTTCCTTAGATTTCTCCACATTCTGGATGTAACCGATGGCTTTTCATGGTGGTAATATATTCCTCTATTACCCATGTTTGGTAGTTAGATCCAGAGGCTTGATTAAACTCAGTTTCCTTCTGCCACCACAGTGCTTTGCAGGTGGTGCTGAGTGCTGCCTGTCATATCACATGGGAGGCAGATCACCATGTCTGTCTCTTTTTCAGCACTGATGAAACTGACAGTAGGTTCAGAGGGCATCAGCCCTGACCATTCATTATCCCCATCAACCCTTCACTGAATGGTTTTAGCAGTCACTGATGACCTCTGTCTAGCGCTGTTATTTCATTAAGGTTGAAGAATTATATTATCCTGTAACATAATTATTATCCTTCAGCTTTCTCCATGAGTCCATGGGTTTCCAGAGGGTAGAAACTTGTTTTCCTTCTCTATTTCCTCAATATTTATTTTAATCTGTTAAATGAATGAACAAATACCCTACAATCATATTGCTTAAAAAGTCAGCATTCATGTTTCATTTTTGGTTTATTGCCACTTTCACAAACTCAAACCATAATTAATTTGTAATTTGAGAAAGAGGAGTTTATCACATTGTAAACTGTCTCAAGCCGATGTGTGTGTGTGTGTGTGTGTGTGTGTGTGTGTGTGTGTGTTTTCAGTCTCTCTATTAATTGTCAGAGGATATGTATCACTTCCATATAACTACCCCAAACTCTGGAGATGCATTTTGGCAACGAGCAGGAATGCTTATTGTAAATATCACTGGCTGGCTTTCACAAGGTGCCAAAGCTCTTCCTCCTTCTCCCTAGAAATAACTCCTTCTTTTCCCTGTTCTGTTCTCCTTCTCCTACCTCTCTAAGGTAGTTTAGTTCCTCAGCTTGCCTTCTCAATGTTTGATTTTCCCACAGTTCTATTCTTAAGGCACTACTATGTTTTCTCTCAGTCTTTATTCTCTGTGATGTTCTCTACTTCTGTATACACTCATGTTTCCCACATCTAATCACCCTTCCCCAGCATGCACCTAAGTACCTGCCTACTAGTCAGTTCTACCTGGAAGCCTTGCATGTCATCTAAACTCAAAAAGCTCAAAACTGAACTCATTATCTTTTTAAAAAAATAAAACAAGGCCGGGCATGGTGACTCATGCCTGTAATCCCAGCACTTTGGGAGGCCAAGATGAGAGGATTGTCTGAGACCACGGTTTCAAGACCAGCCTGAGAAACTTGCCAAGACTTCATCTCTACAGTAAATCAAAAAATTAGCCGAGCATGGTGGCACATGCCTATAGTTCTAGCTACTTGGAAGGCTGAGGTGGAAGGATCACCTAAGCCCAGCAGGTTGAGGCTGCAATGGCCATGAGCATGCCGCTGCACTCCGACTTGGGCAGCAGAGCGAGACTCTAACTCTAAATAAATAAATAACAAAACAACAAAAATACTTCTCTTATCTTCCACCTTCTGGTCCAGTTAACAGTGTTGCCATCCATGTGTTTGCCCAAGCCAGGGAGCTGACTTCTTTTTATTACCTTTTAGAGATGCGGGTCTCACTACATTGCCCAGGCTGGACTTGAATTCCTGGGCTCAAGTGATCCTCTTCAGGCATACCCCATCCAGCTTTTTATAATTTATTTATTTATTTATTTTGCCAAGTGCAGTAGCTCACAAATGAATCCCATCACTTTGGGAGAATGAGTTGGGAGGATTGCTTGAACCTAGGAGTTTGAGACCAGCCTGGACAACATAGCAAGACGATCTCTACTAAAAAAATCAAAAAATTAGCTAGGCATGTTGGCATATGCCTGTATTCCCAGCTACCTGGGAGGCTGAGGCAGGAGAATCACCTGAGCCCTGGAGTTCAAGGCTGTGGTGAGCCATGATGGTGTCACTGCACTCCAGAATGGACAATAGAGTGAGACCCCCCCAACTCAAAAAATATATTTATTTATTTATTTATTTATTTATTTATTTGGGTTTTTCGTTGTTGTTTATTTTAGAGGTGGGGTCTCACTCCATTGCCCAAGCTAGACTCGAACTCCTCAGCTCAATGGGACCGATTTCTTTTCCTCCAATTCCCACATCCAAGCAGTCACAAAGTCCTGTCAATTGTCAATGTCCTCTTTGTTCTAGTCCTTCACCCCACGGCAACTACCCTGGTGTGGCCCTTTACCAACTCTTGTTGGCCCTGCCTCCTAGTAGGTCATCTGCCTTCAACTTTGCCCTAACAAGTCTTCATCATCACTGTCACCATCAGACTTCTCTCACTGATCACATCAGCTCCCTGCATAAAAATCTTGGAAAGCTCACCACTGCTTGCAAAATGAGATTCAAACTCTCATCCTATGCACAAGCCCCTTTGTAATCTGGTCCCAACTTACTTCTGCTGTTTCACATCACTGTAATACCCACCGTCACTGTCCAAGGTCTGACAAAATTAAGGAAGTTTCCCCTTCCTCGGCAAGAATCAACTTTAATTCTTTTAGTCTTAATGAAATATACAGTAAGATAGAAAGTTTCACCATCCCTTTTTTCTCGAGCAAACAAAATCCCAAACACTAGCCAGATAGTATCTGTCTTGCTTTAAGCCTCTGCCAAAGTTGGGCTTCTCTCACAGGTTCAGAATACCTGACCCCAGAGCCAGCATGGCTTGTTTGGTTATGGGAGTGGGTGCAGAGGGGTGTAATCTACATTTGAACTCCTATGAGTGACTTTTCCAGCAAAAGAAGGACACTCTAACCTCTTGTATTACTTTTCTGAGCCCATGGTGACAGTCTCAACTTTCTTCCATCTTTGTTTGGTATACAAAGGGATATAGATCTTCATAATTTTTAATGAATATATCAAAGAGCAAGGATTTCTAAATAAAGAGGAATTCGTCAGGGCATTTGCAGTGTGTCCCTCCTTTTTTTTAGCTTCCCTTGGGGAAAATTTGTCAGCCTGACTCTTAGGGAGAATTCAGGGAACAAAAATTCGTTAAAAATAAAACAATAGATGATAGTCACAGTCTCAAATCTCATCTGCTTCTCCTGAGAAGGATACTGTGATATTGTAGGAATTAGAATCTCAGATGCCATTTGGGTGATTGTTCTGGGGAGCTTCCCATGACCTGTGCAACCAACATTTTGACTGCACTGAGCTTCTCAAGGTTTCCAGAATATATATGCAATTTTATGTTACTTTGTCCTATTTCTTTGCTCAAATTCTTACAAATGTCACCTTTGCTTTCTAGCTTGATACTTTCCTCCCATAAAACTGAATCCAGTGGTTTCCTCTTCCACATGAAACTTTATACACAGTTCTGCCATATGTTTACAGTTCATAAGTATTTGTTCCACATTTGACTGTCTGCTAAACTTACACTCAGGGATCATGAAAGGCTATAAGAATAATACTATAGCCGGGCTTGGTGGCTCAGCCTGTAATCCCGCGCTTTGGGAGACTGAGGTGAGTGGATTGCCTGAGCCTGCGGGTTCGAGACCCGCCTGGGCAACTTGGCGAGACCTCATCTCTACAATAAATCAAAAAAAATTAGCCGGGTGTGGTAGC
>CAUYQG010281172.1:0-12647 GCA_963574415.1 Tarsius wallacei | reverse complement strand
GAATTATTTTTCTGAAAGCAAGTAATGTAACCAAATCCAGTAGTCAGCTTGGTTAATATCTCCAGGATTATTTCTTTTTTTGTTTTTTTGAGTTTGAGTTTCACTCTGTCGCCCAGACTGGAGTGCAGTGGCATGCTTCCGGCCACCGCAGCCTTGCCCTGCTGGGCTCTGGTGATCCTTTCACCTCAGCCTTCCAAGTAGCCGGAACTGCAGATGCGCGCGACCACGCCCGGCTAATTTTTTGATTTATTGTAGAGATGAGGTCTTGCCAAGTTGCCCTGGTGGGTCTCAAACCTGCGGGCTCAGGCAATCCACTCACCTCGGCCTCCCAAAGCACTGGGATTACAGGCTGAGCCACCGAGCCGGCCAGTTCTTTAGTTTAAAGCAGGGTGTTTCTCAACTGGTGGGGAAAGAGGAATTTTTCCATAAAAGGACATTTAGCAATATCTGTAAACATTTTTGTTTTTCAGAATGAGGGAGGCATTTTACTGGCATCTAGTGGGTAGAAGCCAGGGATGCTACTAAGTATCCTGTAATGCACAAAACAGCCCCGTACCACAAAGGATTATCCAGCACAAAATGTCAGTAGTGCCTGGGTTGAGAAACTCTGGCCTAAAGATTAAAAAGCAGTCTCACGTCTATCATCTTAGTTGACTTTATGAAATTATTTGTAGTATTTCTTGTTTATACCACTAGAGAGTTGGGTCCTATGTCCTGTCTACTTCTGCGTTCCCTGCATCTAGACTGTACATATAAGTGACAACTTAGTAAATGTTTAAATTTAAATAAGTTAATGAATAAAAGCTATTCATCCAGTATAAATAACAGATTAGCATGAATAGAATAGATCATGTTTAGTTGGCACCATTACTCCACTGTTGTGCAACATGTGACTTGTGTTCTTTTTGAGTCACTTAATTCATTGGTTTCATATATAAAATGTTCATACCCTTGGGCTCAGTGCTTCTCAAAATCTTACCTAGTTTATGGTGAAGGAAATGATATTAAATGCTGAGTAGAGGCAGGGTGAAAAGCTGTGTGATGTTTCATGGTTTTGAAAGAAAACATGGTTTCTTTGAAGAAGTGAATATTTCAACTTGGCCGGAACATAGATTTTTACCATACTCTGTTTGATATGGTAAGGGATCTATGGGGGTGAATCCTCCCCATGGGGGTAGAAACCCATGATTGGGGCAGAATATTGGATTATTAAGATGACTCAACTGGGCTCAGTGACTCATACCTGTAATCCAGCACTTTGAGAGGCTGAGGAGGGAGGATTGCTTGATATCAGGAGTTTGAGACCACCCTGGGCAACATAGTGAGACCTTGTCCCTACAAAAAATAAAAAAATTAGCTGGGCGTTGTGGCATGTACCTGTAGTTCCAGCTAATCAGGAGGCTGAAGAGGGAGGATCACTTAAACCAAGAGGTCAAAGCTGTGGTGAGCCATGATTGTGGCACTACACTCCAGCCGGGGTGACAGAGTAAGACTTCAACTCAAAAAAAAAAAAACAAAAAACAACTAAATGAATATAAGTACAAGTAAAAGGAGGTACCTATAAAAACATAGAATGAACTTAATTTAGTCTTTTTGCCTCGGCATAGCCATTTTTGCTTAGTGTTTACCCCTAACACGCTTTGAATCTAGCACAGGTTAGGTAGACATAAGTAAATTTCCAATAGGCAGGTTTTAGGAAGCGTTCAGACATTCTACTGCAGGCCAAGTGGCAGCCTACCTCACCCCCTTGGCAAATCTCCATCAGTTGCAAGACAAGGACAGAGCCACAGAAATGATAATAGACCACCTTCTGGTCCAGGAGTTTGTGAATTGCAAATGTCTGGCCAGTCTCTTGCAGGAAAAAATCCCTCAGGGCCCAAATCCCCAAGTTAACCTAATCAACCCTTTGTGACCTTCACAGCACTGACAGACTCCCCACCATGGCAGCAATCATGTGACTAACCCACCCATCTGACTGCTGTCCATCACCTGACTTCAGTACCTGTGCTTACCTGCCCTTTGTAATGTGGAGCAGACCACCACCCAATCACCTTAATGACCTTCTCCCTTCCAAGGGAAATGGTTAAAAGGACTCAACCACAAACAGCCATTTTGTCATTACCTTGCTAAGCTAAGCTATGATGTGGCCATGTGTTCTTTGAGCTATGGCCAGGCCATGTTTTCTTAAGCTTTGGCCCCCTCCCCTACCATGGGGAGGTGAATCATCTCTTTTTCTCTCTCTCTAATTTACTTTCTAAATAAACTATATTCTCTAATCTAACATTTGTGCAATTCTTTGCATCTTTCATGCAGCATCAGATCGCACACCAGACACTCACACCCCCAAGTGGGCCTGACCTAACATTCTGGAGGCCCCACTGGGAGAGTATGACCCTAACAACAAGTGTTAACTGGGGAAATCTGAATAAGATCTGTGAATTGTATCAGTGTTTATATCTTGGTTGTGATTTTGTACTATAGTTTTACAAAATGTTATTTTGGGGGGAAGCTGGGTAAAAGGTACAAAGATTTCTGTATCATTTCTTTTTTTTTTTTGAGTTGGAGTCTCATTCTGTCACCCAGACTGGAGTGCAGTGGCCGCTCCTGGCCACTGCAGCCTCGATCTGCTGGGCTCCGGCAATCCTTTCGCCTCAGCCTTCCAAGGAGCTGGAACTACAGGCACATACTACCACGCCCAGCTAATTTTTTTATTTTATTGTAGAGATGAGGCCTCACCAAGTTGCCCAGGCAGGTCTCGAACCCGTGGGCTCAGGCAATCCACTCACCTCGGCCTCCCAAAGCACTGGGATTACAGGCTGAGCCACCGAGCCCAACCTTCTGTATTATTTTTTATAACTAAGTGTGAACCTATAATTATCTCAAAAGTTTCAACTGAAAAAAAATGAGTCCATAAAATGAAATAAGCCAGTCACAAAAGGACAAATACTGCATGATTTCACTTCTACCTAGAGTAATCAAATTCATAGAAAGAGAAAATAAAATGGTAGTTGCCAGGGGCTGGGGAGTGGGAAGTATTGTTTAATGGGTACAGAGTTTCAATTTGAGAAGATGAGAAAGTTCTGGAGATGGGTAGTGGCAAGTGTACTTTTTCTTTTTTTTTTTTTTTGAATCTCACTCTGTCACCCAGGCTGGAGTGCAGTGGTGCAATCACGGCTCACCACAACCTCGACCTCCTGGGTTCAGGTGATCCTTCTGTCTCAGCCTGTTGAGTAGCTGGTACTACGGGCATGTGTCACCTCGCCTGGCTAATTTTTTGATTTTTTTTGTAGAGTCCTAGCTATGTTACCTAAGCTGAACTCCTGGACTCAAACCATCCCCCCACCTCGGCCTCCCAGAGTGCTGGGATTACGGACATGAGCCACAACTGAGAACAGCCATTTGTTTTATTAGAATTTAGAGAAGCAGTTATTTTGTGGGACTGGGCTCAGTGACTCAGCCTGTAATCCTAGCTCTTTGGGAGGCCGAGGCAAGTGGATTGCCTGAGCCTACAGGTTCGAGACCAACCGGGCAACTTGGCAAGACCTCGTCTCTACAAAAAATCAAAAATTAACTGGGCGTGGTAGCGCACACCTGTAGTTCTAGCTACTTGGTAGACAGGCGGAAGGATCGCCGGAGCCCAGCAGGTCAACACTGGGTTAGCCGTGAGTGTGCCAATGCTCTCCAGCCTGGGCAACAGAGTGAGACTCCAACTCATAAATAAATAAATAAATAAATAAGTATATTGTGGAAGAAGGGCCAAGTGACGCATGCCTGTAACCCCCGTTACTTGGGAGGCTGAGGCAGGAGGATCACATGATCCCAGGAGTTCGGAACCATCCTGGGTAACATAGTGAGACCCTATCTCTAATTTTTCTTTTTAGATATCATTAATTTATTATAAAAGAAAGACATGAAAATTATTTACATGATGAAAGACTTCACAACTTTGGTGGAATTGGCAGTTTCATGCTGATGCCATTTCAACAGTGTTTTGCTTCAGTCCACATACTTCCAAGAATGTCACCATCTCTAAGTAAGAAATAATCCTTGTCGTCTAGAACTACTTTGGTGCCTCCATATTCTAGGAGAAGAACTTTATCTCCAACTTTCACAGTAAGAGGTTGAATCTCTCCACCCTTTCCTTTGGCGCCTGAGCCAACAGCCACCACTGTCGCTTGCAATACCTTTCCCTGAGATTTTTCTGGAAGCATAATGCCTCCCTTGGTTACAGTTTCAGCTGCGCTCCTTTCAACCAGTACTCTGTCAAAGAGCAGAAGAAACTTTCTAAATGCTTGTCCTGCCATGGCTCCTGCTTGTTAGCTCCGGCTCTCATGCTGCCTGCAAGGCCCTATCTCTAATAAAAAAAAAAAAAAAGGTATATCATGGGATGGGAAATAAGTGATGTGACAGTAGCTATAATGAGAAACAGAGGGGTCACAAGCTTTGCTGGGGGTGTATTTCACGGTAGTCTGGGACAGCTAAAAGTGTGTATATACACTACCCATGTGGAAGAAATTAAAGCAATTGTGTGTGTTTGCCAGAGCGTTTCTTCTAATGATTGGGAAGTTATAGATTAGAGGGTACAAGGATCCTGGAGATAATATTCCAAACTGTAAAATTAGATTTTCCTTTTTATAAGGTAAATCCAGTATATTCATAACAATGATGGAAGAGGTCAAAGCCAGATGTCCTGTATTCATTCTCTTAACAAATATTTGCGTCCATGCTCTGTACCAGTTACTATTCTGTGCACTAGAGCTATAGTAAGGAACAAGAAGGATAAGCTGCCTGCTTTCCAGGACTGGATATTCTGTGGAATGAGACACTAGAAAATGAGTAAGCCAATAAATTAATAAGCTAAGTTCAGAAAATAAGTGGTAAGTAAACAAGCAGGAGCAGCATGAAGAAACTTCTGGGGTGATGATGTGTTCATTAGCTTGATTATGATGATGGTTTCACCAGTATATACATGTGCCAAAGTGTATCCAACTGTGCATTTTAAATATGTGCAGTCCATATGTCAGTTATACCTCTGTAAAACTCTAAAAAACAACAACAATGGGCAATAGGTCAGGGTAATTCAGATTGTATGGTTAAGAAGACCTCCTAAGAAGGCCACCTGTGAGCTGAATACCAAGAAGGAGCTGTCCATGCCCAGATCTGAGGGTAGAGAAGACGTATGCTGCTTGAGGAAAGCAAGAAGGCATAAGTGTTTTTCAAGCATAATGAGCCAGGGGGAGACTAGGACCATATAGGACCCTGAAGGCCATGGTTAGGACAGCATCCAGCTCTGCTTTCATATTTCTTAGGAGTCAGACCAGGAACCAGAGACAGAGAAGCACTGCTGAGCAGCCTAGTCTGCAACCTAATGAGAGTGCTTCTCTCTCTCTCTCTCTTTTTTTTTCTTTCTGGCATTCCAGCTAGGGAGCAGTGTAAGGTGTAGTAAAATGGAGGTGAGAATGTACCTGGGCCCATTCAGCTTTTACCTTCTTTATGTTCTTTTCCACTACAGCTTTTCCTTCCCTCCATGAGAAAGAAGCCATCTTTGGCTGAAGGCAGCAATCCTGAAGGCGATCTCCTCCAGGAGCACTGGCTGGTTGATGACATGTTCATCTTTGAGAACGTGGGCTTCACCAAGGATGTGGGCAACATCAAGTTTCTGGTCTGCGCAGACTGTGAAATTGGACCAATTGGCTGGCATTGCCTTGATGACAAGAACAGTTTCTACGTGGCCTTGGAACGGGTTTCCCATGAGTAAAACTGAAGGGAGGGGGACTCAGCTCCACCCTCAAATACAAAGCTAATCCCCATAAGAACTGGCATCTAAACTGGTATAACTGTCTGCTGCCTTCTTCTCTGTGCTGATAGAAATGATGAATACCAGCATGTCCACTTGAACATGCAGAGGGTTAATCCTGCTTCCTTAAAGCCTGGAGTACTTGCCTCTTGCTTAGTTTACTTTGTATCACAACATTTTCTAATCTCCCTTTTCTCCCAGTTGTGAGACACTGTTGTACCTTCACAAATCCAGTCTCATCCCTGGCATTCTGCCTAGGCTCTGTTTTCTCTGAGGTGCTCCCTTTTATCTTGCTCTGGAAGAGCAGTATTCAACCTTTTAACCATGATGACGCATGATAGAAGATGCTTATGTGCTGATAGTTGAAACTCCATCTTCCCCTCTCCTTCAAGCATACAAGTATCTGAGAGTAACTGTTGTATGGCTAACCTTGTTATCTGCAGTAATTCCCAAAGTAAAGCATTTACAAATTTCGGTATTTAACCCACTAATCAGAAACACATTACTTTGAACACATCTCTAATACAGTGTTTGGGAACCTCTGCTCTTGGTTGATGATGACCTTTTATGTGAAGATGAATGTGATCCCTCTTCCCTTCAAATCTTGATGTGAGCCAGGTGTGGTGGCTCACACCTGTCATCTCAGCACTCTAGGAAGCAGAGGTGGGAGGGAGGACTGTTTGAGCCCAGGGCTTTGAGACCAGTCTGGACAACAGCTAGACATTCTTCAAACAAATTAGCAGGGTGTGGTGGTGCACACTTGTAGTCTCAGCTACTCAGGAGGCTAAGGAGGGAGAATCGCTTGAGCCCAGGGGTTCAATGCTGCACTGAGCTATGATCATGTCACTGCACTCCAGTCTGGGTGACAGAGTGATACCCTGACTCAAAAAATATATATATCTTGATGTAGTTTCTCTTTATATTAGCTCTCACTGCTACAGCCTATAAGTTAAGAATCAGATTTCCCATCCCATCTGGTACCCACTCAAGAAAGATTCTGCCCTTGCTGTTTACCCAGGCAAGTAGTCAGAGTGGAGGGTGTAGGTTATATGAGGGATAGGTCCTTGACAAATTACGCATGAGTTTATTTCATCTGGACACACAGTTTCCTTTGTTCTTAGGAAAGAACAAAGGATAGTATCATTTACTCAACCTACTGGGCATGGTCCTCACAGAGCTTTGGTTCAACTGGAATCTCTGTGCAAACCCAGAGTATAAACTTTCCATCCAAATGCCTTTATTTCTATAGCTGTGGGGTTGCTCTAACAATTTGATATTAACAAACTTATTTAAGCCTTCGACTTGATTTCTAATTATTCTGTCATCTCTATTCTGAAATGGCTTCCCATCTTCGATGGAATCTATATAACCAGATTTTAGGTATACTCCCATCATCCCTATCTCTAAGATTTAGAAGGCCTGAAACCGAATTAAGGACTAAATAGAGACCTGACCAGTTGAATTCCTTTCCTTTGCATCTGTTTTCTGGTTGCTTCCTACTTCAATTGTCCCTATTTCAAACATTTTAAGGGCTCACCCACTAATGTGCAGGCCTTGGCACAGTTTTGCAACCAGTCCACCCTCCTAGAAAGGTGGCTTTCTTGCTCAGTTCACCTGAATGAGCCCCAGTAGAAAATGCAAGAACTGTGCTTTCCAGACAAATGGTCAAGTATTCATTATTATGCTATTTGCAGAAAAACAGAATTATCCACTCAGGTCAGAGGGAACAAAATCCAGTCAATGCCTCTAGGGGCATGCAGCCCCTCACATCACAAGCCAAAACTTACGCTAAGCATTTTTTAATTAAAGAAAAATTTTTGTTTTTTTAACACAAATATAGTACATGTTCATTGCAGATAAATTTGAAAATGGGTGTAAAGTTTTTTTTAATTACTCACTTCCATCATCCAGAGATTGCCAATAGTAATGTGTTACATACCCTTCTCAGTGTTTTTCTATCTGTATATGTAAACATGTATGACTTTTTAAAAAATGCGGATATACTCTATGCTTTTATAACTTGCTTTTGTTATTTAACAAAATGTGAAATCTTCCCATATCAGTAGATATCCGTCTATGTATACCATTGTTATTAGAATTCTATTGTATTGCTGTACTGTAATTTATTTGGACAATCTGCTATTAGGTTGTCTTCAGCTACTTATAAGTAATGATATAATGTGCAACCTTATAGTTAAATCTTCAATCTGCATTCTTAATTATTTCCTTGGCATACATTATTAGATGTGGAATTGCAAGGTATGTACATTTTCAAGGCTTTGCTGTAACACATATTCTTCAAAAAAAAAAAGCTGTAACTTACCCTCCTCCAGCAGTGTAAAAGAACACTCATTTCTCTGGACATTACTAACACTGGGTGTTTATTATCATTAAAAATATTTTGCCAGCCGGGCTCGGTGGCTCAGCCTGTAATCCCGCGCCTTTGGGAGGCTGAGGTGAGTGGATTGCCTGAGCCTCGGGTTCGAGACCCGCCTGGGCAACTTGGCGAGACCTCATCTCTACAATAAATCCAAAAAATTAGCCGGGCGTGGTAGCGCATGCCTGTAGTTCCAGCTACTTGGAAGACTGAGGCAGAAGGATCGCCGGAGCCCAGCAGGTCGAGGCTACGGTGGCTCCAGTCTGGGTGACAGAGTGAGACTGCAACTCAAAAAAAAAAAAAAAAAAAAAAAAATATATATATATATATATATAGCCAAATTAAATATTTTATAAAAGCTGATGCTTTCTCAAGTAAACTCAATGTTCTATGAAATTGATCCTCTCTTTAACCACTGCTAGCAGATGATCAGGAAAAAAACAAATGTCATGTTATTTCTTACAAGAGCACCTAACAGTCAAGTCTACATTTCTGTAATTTACCTGGGAACTTGAAAAGAAATTCCATGATATTTTTCTCAGAATTTAGTCCATGTCATTCAATAAAATTATTGGCATGAATCATCAGCAACAACAACAAATTTGCCAGCTGGATGTGGTGGCTTGTGCCTGTAATCCCAGCACTTTGGGAGGCCAAAGCAGGGTCATCGCTTGACCCCAGGGGTTCAAGAGCCTGAGCAACATATTGAGACCTCATCTCTACAAAAAAATTAAGAAATATATTTTGTCACTTTGATAAAGAAAATATAGTATCTCATTCTTTTAATTTGCACTTATTTTATTTTTAATGAAACTTTTATATCTGTGTTGGTCATTTGTGTGTATTTTTTTTAGAATTACCAAATACTGTTACTTCCGTCGCCAAAACTATCGAGTTGCTATTCTGCCTTTTCAGTTTGATTTGAAAGAAATAAAGACATTTACACAGTGGAAATTAGATTCCTATGTGTCCTTGGGAGGAATGCGTAATCTGAAAAAGCAGAGGAGAGCTGAAACCCAAACTTTAGGGTTCAGCTTGAGTCTGTCAGCTAATTGACTGCTGTTAAATGCAATTGTCATCTCTTCCTTCCTCTCACATAATAGGCTCTCAATAAATACTTGTGAATTAGTTAACTGCTACTTGCAGTAGGTAGATAGAAGTAACCCACACTTGCTGCTATGACTGCAGAAACCTGCAGTTTCTATTTGGGAGAGCAGTTGATTTTGCCAAGGCCCAATTGTTACAAACTTTTCATTTTAATAAAAAGGAAATAAAAACAAATTTTAACACAGAATCAAAATGGGCAATGGTATACTGGCATTTTATATATTGTTGTTGTTGTCTTGAGTTGGAGTCTCACTCTATTGCCCACGCTGGAGTGCACACGCTCACCACCACGGCAGCCTCGATCTGCTGGGCTCAGGCAATCCTTCCGCCTCAGCCTTCCAAGTAGCTGGAACTACAGGTATGAGCTACCATGCTCAGCTAATTTTTTAATTTATTGTAGAGATGAGGGCTCGCCAAGTTGCCCAGACTGGTCTCGAACCCGTGGGCTCAGGCAGTCCTCTCACCTTGGCTTCCCAAAGTGCTGGGATTACAGGCTGAACCCCTGCACCTGACCTTTACATTTATTTATGTATTTATTATTATTTTTTTTTAAGTTGGAGTCACTCTGTCACCCAGA
Source organism: Tarsius wallacei (assembly GCA_963574415.1). Classification (NCBI taxonomy): domain Eukaryota; kingdom Metazoa; phylum Chordata; class Mammalia; order Primates; family Tarsiidae; genus Tarsius; species Tarsius wallacei. The sequence goes on along the minus strand of CAUYQG010281172.1, from coordinate 2,789 downwards.
CTGGAGTGCAGTGACCGCTCCCGGCCACCGCAGCCTCGACCTGCTGGGCTCCGGCGATCCTTCCGCCTCGGCCTTCCGAGTAGCCGGAATTACAGGCGCGCGCTACCACGCCAGGCTGACTTTTTATTTATTTATTGTAGAGATGAGGTCTCGCCAAGTTGCCCAGGCGGGTCTCGAGTCCGCGGGCTCAGGCAATCCACTCACCTCAGCCTCCCAAAGGCGCGGGATTACAGGCTGAGCCACCGAGACCGGCTTATTTATTTATTTATTTTTGAGTTGGAGTCTCACTCTGTCGCCCAGGCTAGAGTGCAGTGTCATGCTCACGGCCACCACAGCCTCAACCTGCTGGGCTTAGGAGATCTTCCAAGTAGAGAGAGTATCTTAATGTGCCTTCCAAGTAGAGAGAGTATCTTAATGTGGCTGTGACTGTAGCAAAGTCTTCAGAGAGAGGAAATAAAGATGTCAACCACAGTGGATGCTAACCTTTCAATTGTGACCAAAGTTTTCTTGTGTTTGGAAAAACAAATTCCAGGAAATATGTGTCTAAGTGTCAGAATTCAGAGTTAAGTGGCAAAAGTTCAAGATTCCTTAAAGTTAGTTGAAACTTAGAATGCATTTTGCCTTAGATAGAAACAGTGTTATATATGTTAAGTAGTTTGTAACCTATGACACAAACCTTGTATATATACCCAAAGCATAGTGCTGTAGCAAATGATTCTGATCTAGAATCCCGGGAACAAGTCCTCCACTGCCATGAGAGCAGCATCTCTCCAAAATCCAAAGCTGGTGACTCCAGTCTATTTCAAGTTGGGGACCAGGATGAGCTGTGACCTAGATAGCCATGGAGAATCCATTGAGAAGACAGAATGTGGGCTGGGAACACTTATGGCCCCAAGGAGGTAGGAGGAGAGTGAGCAAATCCCATGGGTTTTTACATTAACCCTTCTCCCCTTTGTCCTGAGTAGATCTGATATGAGAGGTAAAATAGCAATTTGTTGGAAACTGGAGGTTTTCTCCTAGGGAGAAGTTGCCCCAGTCAAATGGAAAATAAATTTCAAGGTAAGGGAGAGGTGGGGGGTGGGGAAAAATTCAAGCTAAGACAATTGGAGGAGAAAGTGAACTCATGTAGACGCTCAGGTGGGGCAACTATACTAAGTTGAGTATTTGTAACTCTGTCATTTGAAAGTCAGGCACTGCCTGTATGAGGGGGGAACCCCAAAAAACCCGGTAATTTCAGTGTACCAGCTAGCGTTGTTGTGAGAGGCTGCATTTAGCCTCAGTAAAAATTTTTTTGGAGAGTGTTTCAATGTGTTTTTCCATTTCATGTTGGGTGATTTACAAACACACCTTCCCACATTGCACTGAGTGTTCAGCAGTTTTTGACCAAAAATGGCATGACCCCCTACACCCCACCCTCCCTATTCACCTGATCTCACCCAGTGACATGTTTTTGTTTCCCTGGATGAAAAGAGTCCTCAAAGGAAAATGTTGTTGTTGGTTTTTTTTTTGAGTTGGAGTCTCACTCTGTTACCCAGACTGGAGTGCAGTGGCCGCTCCCGGCCACCGCAGCCTCGACCTGCTGGGCTCCGGCAATCCTTCCGCCTCAGCCTTCTGAGTAGCCAGAATTACAGGCACGCGCTACCATGCTCGGCTGATTTTTTTATTTATTGTAGAGATGAGGTCTCGCCAAGTTGCCCAGACGGGTCTCGAACCCGCAGGCTCAGGCAATCCACTCACCTCAGCCTCCCAAAGGCGCGGGATTACAGGCTGAGCCACCGAGCCCAGCTAGGAAAATGTTTTGGTTCTTGTTTTTGTTTTTGTTGGAATCTCACTGTCGCCCAGGCTGGAGTGCAGTGGCACGCTCATGCCCACTGCAGCCTCGACCTGCTGAACTCAGGTGACCCTTCTGCCTTAGCATTCCAAGTAGCTGGAACTACAGGTGTGCGCCACCAAGCCTGACTAATTTTTTGATTTATTGTAGAGATAATGTCTCACCAAGTTGCCCAATCTGGTCTCAAACCCATGAGCTTAGGCAATTCTCTCACTTTGGTCTCTCAAAGTACTGAGATTATAGGCATGAACCACCATGCCTGGTAGGGAAACATTTTTTTGAGTCAGAGTCTCACTCACCCAGGCTGGAGTACAGTGGCATGTTCACAGCCACCACAACCTTGACCTACTGGACTCAGGTGATCCTTCCGCTTCAGCCTTCCAAGTAACTGGAACTACAGGCACACTCCTCCATGCCTGGCTAATTTTTGATTTATTGTAAAGACGAGGTCTCACCAAGTTGCCCAGGCTGGTCTCAACCCCCTGGGCTCAGGCAGTCCTCTTGCTTCAGTCTCCCAAAGTGCTGGGATTACAGGCATAAGCCACTGTGCCTGGCTAAAAGGAAACGTTTTGCCAATGTGGAGGAGGTGAAACAAAAAACAGTTGAAGCACTAAAAGGCATCAAAATTGACAAGTTCAAAAATGGCTTTGAACAGTGGAAAAGGCATCTTGATAGGTGTATTGCATCATATGGAGAGTACTGTGAAGGTGATTGAAGTATAAATACACAAGAATAAATACACAATTTTTTAGAAGTAAATTCTGGGGGTTTTTGGGTCCCCCTTGTACAATCTTGGCACTGGCTCAAGCATGAATGCTGAAGCATGGTCCTGGTATCACTGCTTACTGTTATTCTTTACATTCTTTACATCACACCAATTAAAACTAATCCTCTTGTAAGGAATTTGGATTTGTTTCTATCATCTAGATTGCCTCCTAACTTAGAATTTTCCTTGTAA